>PVKC010036193.1:0-13282 GCA_004027635.1 Crocidura indochinensis
AGAAAATTAGAGACCAATATCCCCAATGAACACAGATGCAAATATCCTCAAAAAATTCTGGCAAATAGTATCAAATGCCTCATCAAGAAGATCATTCACTATGATCAAGTATGTTTCATCCTAAGAATGCAAGGATGGTTTAACATTCAAAAATCTCTCAACATAATACACAACATCAGCAACAAGAAAAATAAAAATCACATTGATCATATCAAGAGATGCAGAGAAAGCATTTGATAAGTTCCAACACCCATTATTGATAAAAAAAAATCTCAGCAAGATGGGAATGAAAAGAACTTTTCTCAGTATAGTCAGGGCCATCTACACCAAGCCAATGACAAATATTATCCTCAATGTAGAAAAACTAAAAGTCTTCCTTCTAAACTCCTGTACAAGACAAGGTTGCCCCCTCTCACCACTCCTATTCAACATAGTACTGTAAGTACTAGATATAGCAAATAGTCAAGAAAAAGATATCTAGGGAATCCAAATAGGAAAGGAAGAAGTCAAGCTCTCATTGTTCTCAGATGACATGATACACTACTTAGAAAACCCTACAGACTGTACTAAAAAGCTTTTAGAAACAATAGATGCATATAGCAATGTCGCAGGCTATAAAAAGAACACACAGAAATCAATGGCCTTTTTATATAACAATAATGACAGGGAAGAAATGGACATTAAGAAAACCACCCCATTCACATTAGTTTCACAAACTCAAGTAACTTGGAGTCAGCATGTCTAAAGACGTGAAGGACCTATACAAAGAAAACAATAAATCTCTGCTACAAGAAAAAAGAGAAGACACACGGAAATGGAAACACACACACTGCTCTTGGATTGTCAGGATTAACATCATTAAAACGGTAATACTCCCCAAAGCATTGTACAGATTTAATGCGATCTCTCTAAAGATACTTATGACATTCTTCAAAGAAGTCGATCAAACACTTCTGAAATTCATTTGGAACTATAAACACCCACAAATAGCTAAAGCAATCATTGGGGGAAAGAATTTGGGATGCATTACTTTCCCCAAATTTAAACTGTATTACAAAGCAATAGTTATCAAAATAGCATGTTATTGGAATAAAAACAGACCCTCAGATCAGTGGAATAGGCTTGAGTAGTTGGAGAATCTTCGTAGACAGACCGTCATCTAATTTTCGATAAAGGAACAAGAAATCCTAAATGGAGTAAGGAAAGCCTCTTCAATAAGTGGTGTTGGAGCAACTGGTTAGGTACTTGCAACAAAGTGAACTTAGAACTTCAGCTAAGAACATGTATGAAGGTAAAATCAGAATGAATTTAAACATGAAACCATAAATATATAGAACACCAAGATAAAATACTAGATAAAAGACTAAAGGCATCTTCAAGGAGGAAACTGCACTTTCCAAACAAGTGGAAGCAGAGATAAACTGATGGGAATGCATTAAGCCGAGAAGGTTCTGCACCTCAAATGAAATAGTGCCCAGGATACAAGAACCACCCACCATGTGGGTGAAACTATTCACCCAATACCCATCAGATAAGGGGCTATTATCCAAAATATACAGGGCACTGATAGAACTTTACAAGAAAAAAAATCTGGTGGGGAACTTGCACTGATGAAGGGGGTGTTAAAAAAAGTTAAAAAAATCAAATCAAAAAAAAAAGAAGAAAAGAAAAAAATAAGGCCTCCCAATTCTTACCACAGGCTGTGTTATTCACACTGACTGTATAGAAAGAGGAGGTACAGTAAATGCACCCTATATACACCTCAACCCAGATCCTTGCCAGGTCTGTATTGGGAATTTAGGGGACAAAAATATGGGGAGAAGAAATGAACAAACACTTTGAAAAAAAAAAAGAAATACAAATGGCTAAAAGGCACATTAAAAAGTGCTCCACATCACTAATCATCAGGTAGATGCAAATCAAAACAACTATGAGCTACCATCTCACGCCACAGAGATTGATGCAAACCACAAAGAATGAGAACAAGCAGTGCTGGTGCGGATGTGGAGAGAAAGGAACTCTTATTCACTGCTGGTGGGAATGCCGTCTAGTCCAACCTTTATGGAAAGTGATATAGAGATTCCTCCAAAAACTGGAAGTTGAGTTACCATATGATCCAGTTATGTCACTCCTAGGAATATACCCTAGGAACACAAAAATCAATACAAAAATTCCCTTCCTCACACCTATACTCATTGCAGCATTGTTTACAATAGCCATACTCTGGAAACAGCCTAGATGCCCCTCAATAAATGAATGGCTAAAGAAACTGTGGTACATATACACAATGGAATATTATGCAGTAGTCAGAAGAGATGAAGTCATGAAATTTTTCTATACATGGATGTACATGAAATTTATCATGCTGAGTGAAATAAGTCAGAGGGAGAGAGACACAGAGTAGTCTTACTCATCTTTGGGTTTTGAGAAAAAAAAAAGACACTTGTGCAATGATTCTCAGAGACAAAAGAGAGAAGGACTGGAAGTATCAGCTCATGACTTGAAGACCACCACAGAGTGATGGGTGCAGTTAGAGAAATAATTACACTGAGAACCATCAAAACAAAATGTGACTGAGGGAAGTAGAAAGCCTGTCTAGAGCACAACTTGGTGTGGGGTGGGGAGGAGGGACACTTGGGACATTGGTGATGGGAATGTTGCACTGGTGAAGGGATTTTTTTAAAAAATACTCAAATATTGATTGCATCGTTAAGAAAAACATAGCATTTAATGTTTCTATTTAAGTGTTTTCTGTTCTATTTCTACTAAGACACTGATATCTTGCTTGCTGCCCTCCTCTTTTTTCATTTTTATATATAATAAAATAGTCTTTTTCTTCTTACCACAGCAAATCTCCTTATGTTAGATGTATCACTATTAATGATTTGCTTAGAATTTTATTTGCAATTTATCATAAATAGGTTTTTCTTTTAATCTGTGTATCTTGGCCTTTTTTAATATTTTATTTAAACACCTTGATTATTACATACATGATTGTATTTGGGTTTCAGTCATGTAAAGAACACCACCCATATTTTTTCTTATATAGTGTTCATTTTTTCTTATTTACAGTTCATTTTTCCATCACTCTCTGTATCTAAGTGTTGATTTTTTTATTCAATGTGATGTTATCTCTCCTACCTTTGTCACCCTTCCTTTATAATGAACATAATTTAACATACTTCGTGCTTTAAATGCTTTATTTTTGTTTTGATATGTAATACTATTTATTTTATTATTCCTAATTTTTTTCTTTTTAAGTAACTTTTTATTAGTTTATTTGAAAATTATTTTTCTTTATTTAAAGATTTTTTTTACAAAGTTGTTAGGATAAAGCTATCTGGCATTCTATGTTCCAACCCTAATCCCATTATCAATGTAACATTTTCTGCATCATTGTTCCTGTTTCCTTCACCTTTAAGATGATCCCTTCGCAGGCATAAAATACTCTATTTTATACTGATTGATAACCAACTTAATGGTAATGCAATTATTTGGAAAAATTATTTAAAATAGTAAAAGTATTTTTGAAAATTGTTATGCCTCAAAATAGTTATTCCATTATTGTTAGAATGTTTAATTAGGTGCTTTATAGTTAGGTGCTTTATAGTTGAGCATTCGGTGTTATTAGTTTTGTTTATTGGCCTTTGGTGACTTCTATGATACTTTGAAATCCCTCCACTGTCACAACTCAATCTCCCTTAGAACCCAATTAAACTTCCTATTAAAAGCCAGTTCCCAGATTCTGTTTCCATTGTGCATGTTATTCCCCTACCATGACTCTTTATATATGATGTATGGGAGAAATCATTCTGTACCTACCCTACTTCTGATTAACCTCATTCACCACGATATTACCAGATCCACTGATGAAGTGAGAATTAGCATTTCATCTTTTCTTATACATTATTGGTGTTCAGTTGTATAAATAGCCCATAGTTTCTTTATCCAGTCCTCTAGTCTTGGATATTTGGACTCTTTCCAAATATCATAGATGAACATGCAAAGCATGTTGAGGAAAAAAAATAGATATAGCTCTTCACAATTCCAAAACTTCAATGATTCATTTCAATTGGACAATTGGAAGCAAAGTTAAACGAATAAACTACTAAGAAGATTCTGCATTGCTGAATAAAGAATGACCAGAATACAAATAAGCTGCACAAATTTGGAGAAAATATTTTCCCACTAATAATATAATAAAGAGTTAATACCTAGGCTTATAAAACTTTAGGAAGAAAATTCCAAAAATAATATCAATCCCATCTAGAAAACGTCATATAGCACCAGAGCGATAGCACAGAGGGTAAGGTGTTTGCTTTGCATACTGTTTACCTGGGTTGAATACCCAGAGTCCCATATAGTTCAGGAGTAATTTCTGAGTGCAGAGCTAGGAGTGGACTCTAAGCACTGCAGAGTGTGACCCCCAAAAATAAGTGGGGGAAAGGGTGAATAGAAACTTGCTCAAATAAGAAAAACAGATGGGTAAAATATATAATTAAACACTCTACTTCACTTATCATCAGGTAAATGCACATCAAAGTACAATGAGATATTACTCCACACCATTTATTTTATCACACATTACAAAGAAATAAATAACTAGTGTTGGCATGTATGTGGTGAAAAGAACACACTTATTCACTGCTAGTATTAATGTATGCTGATCAAGCTATTTTGTAAAATACTATGGAAATTTCTCTAAGAAACTAGAAATTTAGATTCTGTATTAACCTAACAATTTCATTTCCTGGTTTCTACCACATTGGCCCTAAAACATAATCCATAAAGACTATGTTTATTTCAACACTATTAACAATAATCAAAATATGAAAACACATAGAGTTTTAAAATTATTTTGCTTGCTATATTGTTGAAAATACTCAAATGTGCTTTATTTTACTTTATATATAAAACTTTAACTGAAGCCTATATTGATGCTGATCATTCACAGATATTTTAGGTCCTTAAAGATTAAATATATAATTTCAGTAAAATATTTGTACTAAATTATATTACAGTAATTAATAATATTATTAGAGAATTAATATTGATATCATGTATACAATATAATTTGTTATATTACACTAAATTATATTACAGTATTAATCATATTATTTGATAATTAATATAGATATTATGTGTACAATAGCATCTTTTATATTAAATTAATTTTTAAATTCAGTAAAATATTTGAATATAGACTAATATGGAGTAGTCTATTATAGTTTTATTCTATCACTCCTTTTTTACACGTATTTCAATTTCTATTCCTGTTTTCAGTATTTGTTACTCTATCCTAAAATTTCTAAAATGATAACTTCTGTGATGGACAAACCTTCTAAGATTCCCACAACAAAATATTCCTATGGGTGTCACCTAAGAATGATCAGCTAAAATCATTTAAACCTTATGGAATACAAGTCATGCTGTCACTACGAAGTTGGCTACCAAGATGAATAAAGATTACTTCAACTTAGGATCATTTGGATAAATATTTTTCTATTAGAGAAATCTATGACAAAGCATCAAGAGCATGTGAATTACCTTTTCCTTGTCATTTGTACTAACACTATTATCTCCCTACTGGCCCAGAACTGAATTCTATTCATAAGTCTAAGAACAAAAAAATTGTCTCCAATTTTCTCACTTATATTTATACCAATATAAAATTTTCATATACATCTAATTCAATTGTATTTTATTTTCTACTAATCCATCTAAAGTTAATTTGTTTCTTCAACCACTCCAAGAGTTAGAGAAGAATTTTTTGGGTTACCACATTGAACACACATTTAATTCTTATGAAATTGACCTTTGTGTTACTTAGTTCATATTTATTTTTGTCTCCTTGAGACTGGAGCAATAATACAACTGGTAGGTTTATTGTCTTGCATGCATATTAACTGGTTGCAATTCCAGGCACCTCATATGTTCCCTAAATAACAATAAGCATGATTCCCTGAGTGAAAAGACAGGAGGAAGCTCAGAGCACACATGAATGTGGTCTATAAAACAACAAAAATGATGAAACTTTATCTTCCTTGCAATTTTCTTGGCAATGACAGTTCCTATCTACTTTTTATTATACTTCTCATTTTAACTATGCTATCTCAGATTGCCAGAATGACGAATTTTTCTAGTCTTTTATTTCTTATGTGTCAGAATACTATTATGATTTTCTTAATAACTATTATCTTAATTTGAAATGACAACTTATAGTTTTCATTGCATCTGGAGCTACAGATATCACTATACTATAGTTTCAGTGATAGACATTGTTGTATGTTTTTCGACCTCTTTCTTTTGTCATGCTTATATTGTATATATTTTTCTATACTGTTTTTTACAGTCTGAAATGTTTTAATTTTCTTTGAAAGATTTTAGGATAAGACTTCCTAGTGTCCCATATTAAGCTATACTTTACATTCCCAATCAAAATATAATTAAAGATTTTATACCCAACTCAAAGTTCCCAGACTTTCATTTTTCTTTCACAAGATCAGACATGAAAAGATAAGTAATTATTAAGCAATTCATAAGGTTCATTGATGCCTAATGGTAAACATTCCCTTTAAAAATATCTAAAAATTTATTTTGCAAATGTTTCTTTGTTTCCTCTTTATTTTTCTTTTTTTTTTTGCTTCTGCATTTTTATTTTAATCAAAGTGGATTACAAATCTTTCACAGTAATATTTTAGGTACTTAGTGATATTGAATTAGGGGAATTCCAACTACCAATGTTGTCCTCCCTCCACACCCGTTCCCAACATGCATCCCATATCCTCCTCTTTAACTCCACAGGCTGCTAGTATAGGTGATCCTCTCTGTGTCTAGTATGTTGTAAATTGGGTATTGATTCTGTTGCTGTTGGCTTTGGTGTTTAAGTTTGATCATTCTTTTATTTCTACTTAATGTTCATATGACTGATTGGTCTTGGTATCCTACATTATTTCCCCCTCCATTTGCAAGGTGGAACAAGATGGTTCAAGTTCTGTGGCTCTGTTTGAAGGAAAGAGAAAAAAAATAAAATGGGGCAATAATCAAGCAAGCAAAAAATGGGAAGAGTCCTTCTAAAGGCTATATCTATCAGTTTAAGAACAGAACCAGAAAAGGAAGAAAAACATAACAACAATACCAAAAAAAGATTAAAAAAATCAAACAAAAACTCGAAAAGCACCAGAGCAATATAGACAGCAGCCACACAACCACGGTCCTGAAATAAAAACTAAGCATAGCACAAAATTACAACAACAAATAACAACAATAACAAAACTAAAAAAATTGATTTGTGTTTCACTTTTTTTTTCTTGCATAAGCTCAGTAAATATTGGGGAAATTAGAAAGGGAATTGCTTTGGCCTATGAGATACAAGGTATCTACACCTTTGAAGTATACTGTCATGGGAATAACTACAGGCTCGTACATACTCTTTTACTCTCCTCTAGTTCCTTCTATGGTGTCTGAAAACTTTCTGCTCTGTTGTAGGTGATAAAGTCATGACTCTGTAGCTAGAGATCTTGATATTTGCATAGGTGAAAGGATGGAGTCCAGGATGAAGTCTTTCTTTACGTTTCTCGGAGTTGTGATCCACCACTGTTGTTTTAGGCTTCAAAAACTTGAATGATCCAGGGCCTGGAGCAGTGGTGCAAGTGGCAGGGCGTTTGTCTTCCACTTGCTTACCTAGGAAGGATCTATTAGCTTCCCTTATGGTCCCCCAAGCCAGGAGCGATTTCTGAACTCATAGCCAGGAGTAACCCCTGAATGCCACCGGATGTGTCCTAAAATCCAAAGACCCAAAAGACCCAAAAGAAAGAAAACCTTGGCTGACCCAATATAGATTGTCTAGATTGTCTAGATTTATTGCCATTGAAATTTCTTTTCGTTTTTATATTTAAAATAAAAATTGCCTTTTCTATGCACTCATTTCATTAGGCCATAGATTTAATGCAAATTTCCATATAAAATGTATTATATAGTGCTATATATTAATATTTTAATTACCCTGATTGAACACAGGGTGAGAAAATATGTGTGCAGTCGTGTTGTAATGATTCTTAAATATCTGAATATGGGTCAATAGAGAGAAGACACTTAACAATTAAATAAATAATGTTTACAAAGACATGGCATGGCAAGGCAACGACAGATTACACTTGGCTACCCTGAGGCCTGACATAAATTGAAATGAACATGTGTTACTGATAACACCTCTCTAATGAGTAGTATAAACATAGGATCTTAATTTAACAAGAAGTCACTTTCTAGATTTCATAGTCATGATCTCTAAGACATTTTCAAGCTCTGGACAAAATCTTCCAGGAAATTAACCTTAGGACATGGCCCATTCCTCCCTGCAAAGAGATACCATGGGTAGATTTTGAATTCCAAATATTGCTATCTGCCTGCAAATCTACTGAGCTCTATCTTAGTTATTTTGACCCCTCTTACTGCCAGTTGAACTTTACACTATTTTTCTTGTAGTGTAGATACAGAGTCACCCACTAATGATATTTATAATGCAATGAGATATTATTGGCTTAAAAAGAAGTGAACCTTCAACACCCAAATTAAAGGTAACACTTTGAGCTTTGAAACTTTCATTATGATTATTTTCACTCTTTACATTTGCTCTATATCTCCAATTAATGTGTGTTTTATTTTCAAAATATTTTAAAAATCTTAGTAACTGTTGTTTTACAAAACTGGAGAAATTTAGATATATAGATAGATATAGACATATTCAAAATATATGGTATATATATGTATATATATACAACTGCTACCAAACACCACTATTTCTCCACCATAGGTCATTGTATTATTCTGTTCTTCAATTTTCTTCCATCTTCATTTTCTTGCAGTTTTGGTTCTATAGTTTGTACATAAATTTGTTTTAATCTATTTAATTAATTTTCAGCAATTGCTTTATTTAGCCCTAGACTACAGTGTTCTGGATAAATTCTTCTATTTGTAATCTTAACACTAAGGCAGAACACCATTGGACCTTCTTTGGAAACTTTCTAGTCAATTATTTTTATTTAAACACCATTATTTACAACGCTATCTATAATAGGTTTTTTCCCAGAAATTTAATGTTCCAACACCAATTGTACTTCCAATGTGGCCTTTCCTCCAACAATGTCCTTAGTTTTCCACCAATGCCCCATACCTCTACCCTTAAGCAGACACAAACAACAGTCCTTCATATTTACTTGCTACAACAAAATGAAAAATGGAATGAATAGAAAATAGATAGCTGAAAGTCAATATGTGACTATTGCTTTTATCACATTAGTGTTACTGAAGCCATCATCTAACTGTAGTTAGTAATAACTGATGTGGTCAGTGTTGACTGAGCCTTGTGGGTTATTTATTCTCATTGAGTTTGGTAGGCTTCTACACAACTTTACCATAGAACTTTCTGTGTTCCTACTGAATTATTAGTAGTGTAAACCTTTTAGGTGATATATAATCCTGGCACACCAGAAGTACCCAGGTCTATGAACATGTTAAAAATGTCAGGTTAAATGATTTCTGAGCATATATTCATTGGAGGAGAATCTGAAGACTTCTACTCCAAGACAGCCATGGAGATTTTAGCCCAGGTCTGACCTACCTGATTTCTGCTTGTTGAGCTTCAGTGATAGAACTTGGCCCTTAACATGTCCAAGAAGGTCCAGTGTGGTCCAATCTGAAAGGGGGAAGAATTTTTCCCCCGGTTCCATTTCAAGATATCCACAGTGAGATTGATCTCTATGGGACTATCACAACACATTCTATGTTAGAACATTATTGTAGTCATTAGAATAGAATAGTAAAGCCTGCAAAGATCCTTCCTGTTTTCAGTTATGATCATCAATGTCTATTTTATAATTGCTTTATTTAAACGCCGTGGTTACAAAGTTGAACATAGTACAGTTGGGTATATTTTTCACAAATACAAAGTTGGTCATGATTATTACCTGTCATGATTGTTATAAGTCAATAAGTTTTACTGTGTAAAACACCATTCATCATTCTCTCCATCAATATCCCCAATTTCCTTCCTGCCCTCCCACTGACCTTTCCTCTGCCTGCCTCTGAAGCATACATTTTTCTTCTCTCTCTCTCTCTCTGTCTCTCTTTTTTTCTTCCTCTCCTTTTAGACTCTGGTTTTCAATACTGTTACAGAAGTGGTATCACTTTATCTTCTTTTGTCACCCAGTTCTTGTCCAGAGATTATTTCCAATTATTGTCACAGTGTTACATTCTCTGCCCTAACTGCACTCTTCAGCTATTTGTGACAAGCTTCCTAAACACATACTGGATTTAATGTGCTACAAAAATATAGTGTGTGAACACTATTGAAAGATGCCCAGAAGATTAAATCATAAAGGCTACAAAGGAAAATTTTAACTTCATGAATCTATATTTTTAAACTATAATGCTATTTGTAAATATATATATATATGACAATTGATTATAATCTACATCTTAAACAATGTTATAGTATCTAAAAACTAGATGGGAACTTAAATAAATATTTAAATGTCCATCAATAATAATGATAGTGATTACACCATGCAGTGTAATATACAAAAGCGTATTAATACATGCAAACGGGGCCAGAGAGATAGTATGGAGGTGGGGCTTTGCTTTTCATGCAAAGGTCATTGGTTCAAATCCTGGCATCCCATATGGTCCTCCATGCCTGCCAGGAGCGATTTCTGAGTGTGGAGTCAGGAGTAATCCCTGAGCACTGCCAGGTGTGACCCAAAAACCAAAAAAAAAAAACAAAAAACATACAAACATAGTAATAGAGAGATAGATATATAGATGTTATATAAATATATAGATGAATATAAGAATATTGAATCAATTTACACACTACATTTTTAAATGATTTTTAATAAATTTTGGTGAATATTATATTATTTTTCTTTTTTTATATCTTTATTTAAGCATCTTGATTGCAAGTGTGATTGTGATTAGGTTTCAGTCATGTAAAGAACACCCCCCTTCACCAGTGCAAAATTTCCAACACCAATGTCCTAAATCTCCCTCCATCCTATCCCACCCCCACCTGTACTTTAGACAGGCTTTCCAGTTCCCTCATTCATTCACATGGTTATGGTAGTTCCAGCTCACTTCATGAAGCTCACCAAAAAGAGTGATGAGTACAGTTATAGAGATTTCTACACTGAGAACTACAATACTATATTATTTTGAAAACACATTCACATGGTAAAATTATATAAATTAATATCAAAGGTACAAATACAATATGTGAAATATGGTGGATAACTGGAAGTCATAATTGTTTTAATGTGTATTTAGCGTTCATTTTAATTGAAACTTTGGTGAAAATTAATTTTTTATGATTTTTGTATACATGAATATTAAATTTTGAATTAACTAAGTACAAATCATGATATTTTCTAATAAGGACTATGATTAATGGTAGTCTTAAATTAGCCTTTTCTTTGGGGTTCTCACAAAATGTATTTTGATATAACAATAATATTAGATGCCATCTTGTGAAAAGTTCAAAGATAATTATGATGTAAGGAATAAAAGATAATTAATATTATTTAATTTTGTAAACTTGACCCTAAAAGTTCTAATATTGCAAAACAAGTCAGGATTTATTATAATGGGATTATGTATCGTGTATTATGTATCAGGGAAAAACTGTAACTTTCATACAAAAAAAAAACTAAATCCTCGTAGGTAGTTGGTAGGCCAAATGGTGGAGAAATTCCATGTCAAGGTATAATCTGCCTGAGAGATTAAGAGAGAATACTTATTTTTCTATGAAACTGATAGTAATTAAAGGAAGGGCAGAAGAAATAGTATAGAGTCACAGAATTTGTTTTCTACACACCCTTAACTTGATTTGATCCCTAGCAATATATGGTCTCTTAGCACCACATAGGGAGAATGCTAAGGTCTGAGTCATGTATGTCTATAAAATAATAATCATTTATAACAATAATAAAGTTGGGGTATAGTACAGATGAGTGTTCCAGTGATTATGGATATCAAGCATAACATACAAAAATATTTGCATTTAATATTTGCATCAAAATATTTCTTAAAAAATTAAGGCAGCATTGTGGCCATAGTGTTTGTCTGGCACGGAGCCAAAATGGGTTTGATCCATTGAATCTCTTATGGTCCCTTTAGCCTTCCATGAGTGAGCCTGAGCTCAAGCCAGCAGAACACCTGAACACTACCAGGAGTGCTCAAAATCAAAAAAAAAAAATTAAAGGGACATTATTTCAAACAGTAAATGAGTATGATTTTTAAATCATTAAAAATTATTATTTGGAACATACATAAATGAACTGTATTATGGGACTACTCATTTATTTAAGTGAAAAAGTAATATAAACAATCTATAAAGGCAATATGAAAATATCTTCCATACAAGCGTTTGCCTTGCACAAGTCAATTTAGGACAGACCGCTGTTCAACACCTGGCATCCCATATGGTTCTTCAAACCAGGAACTATTTATTTTTTAAAATAATATCTTAATTTAAACACTTTGATTACAAACATGATTGTGGTTAGGTTTCAGTCATGGAAAGAATAGCCCCCTTCACCAGTGCAACATTCCCACCACCAATGTCTCAAATCTCCCTCCTCATCAGCCTACCTCCACCTGTACTCTAGACAGGCTTTCCAGTTCTCTCATTCATTCATATTGTTATGATAGTTCTCAGTGTAATTATTTCTCTAACTGCACTCACCACTCTTTGTGGTGAGCTTCATGAAGTGAGCTAGAACTTCCAGCCCTCCTCTTTGTCTTCGAGGATTGTTGCAAAAATGTCTTTTATTTTTCTTAAAAGCTATAGATGACTGAGACTATTCTGCTTCTATCTCTCTCCTCTGACTTATTTAACTCAGCATAATAGATTCCATGTACATCCATATATAGGAAAATTTCATGACTTCATCTCTCCTGATGGCTGCATAATATTCCATTGGGTATATGTACCAAATTACAGACCGATAGCCCTGATTAACACAGATGTGAAGATTCTCAACAAAATCCTGGCAAATAGAATCCAATGCCTCACCAAGATCATTCACCACAGTCAAGTAGGTTTCATTCCAGGAATGCAAGTTCGTAAATCTATCAACATAATACACAACATAAACAACAAGAAAAATAAAAATGACATGGTCATATCAATGGATGCAGAGAAATCATTTGATAAAGCCCAGCACTCATTCTTGATTAAAAAAAACTCAGCAAGATGGGAATGTAAGGAACATTTCTCAATATAGTCAAG
>PVKC010036194.1:0-13151 GCA_004027635.1 Crocidura indochinensis
ATTTTGGAAGTGATATCTATCACTTCGGTCATCCTTGATGTTGAAAGATAGTCATTATAATTTGAGCATTAAGCAGAGAGCAATTTGAGCACCAGTGGGTGTGGCTTTAGAATAGAAAAGGAAGTACCAGGGCTGGAGAGATAGCACAGAGGCAGGGCATTTGCCTTGCAAACAGAAGGACGGAGGTTCGAATCCTGGCATCCCATATGGTCCCCCGAGTCCCAGGAGCGATTTCTGAGCATAGAGCCAGGAGTAACCCCTAAGCGCTGCTGGGTGTGACCCAAAAACAAAAAACGAAAAAAAACAACAAAAAAAAAAAAAAAGAAAAGAAAAGGAAGTACCAGAAAGAGAGTCAATTTCTCTCCCTAAGAATAAAATAAAGGCATAAACAGAAAGAACTCTGTTATTAGTGGACATCTTAAAAATTGCCTATCACAGGAAGTTATTTCCAAATTCTCTGGGAAATTTTGTATGATATTGATATTAATTTTTGACCATTTGAGAATTTGTCAATAAAACTCAGCTCTAGGAGATGTTTTTTTCCCTGTTTTTGATGTGGGGTGGTGGTGGTGGTCACACCTTGCAGTACTGAGGGGTCATTCCTGGGGGGCTGAGGGACCATATGGTTGCTGGGGGTCAACCCTGGGTGGGCCTATGCATAAAGCAAACACCTTATCTGCTGCCCCTCTGTATGTTATCTTTTTGAAAAACAACTTTTCAAAATCTTCAATGAAATGAATAAAATTTCAGACTTATTCTTTTTATCCAATGAGAGGATGGTGGTGCTTGGGGACCCTCAGGTTTTGCTGGGTTGAACAATGCAGGGCGGGGGCGGGGGGTTGCACATATATAAGGTAAATGTCCTATCCACTGTCCTATCACTCCAGCCCCTGTTGTCCCCTATATTGGAATAGCCGCCCTGGCCCACTATTTACGGAAGGTTTCTAATGTCATTTTTAAGGATGTCATGCCACTTTGCATTTTCACCAGCATTTAAAAATCACATGTTTAAGATGCTCTTTAGTTCCTTGTGTTGATTCTGATGTTTGCCATCTGGTATTTGCCGTCATTCTAAGTGATGTTTGCTTTATTATTATTATTATTATTATTTTTTTTTTTTGGATTAAGTTTGACACATATTACTTGCAGCTTAGAATCTTGTTTATCAGTAAAATGAGGTGCAAAAACATTCCAAGGGCCCCACCTGAGTTAGGGCAAGTTTAGACCCCCCACTTAGGTCATCCCAGTCCCCACCCTCACCCTCTTTGCATGCAAACCCGAGCGGTAGAAGCAACGTCTGGGGGTTCCATCCACACCCCTATCCTCCACCAAAACCTCACGCAGGAGTGATGTTTGCTTTTGTATCTCTTCTAGATTTTAGTGGCAGTGGATAGGAAGGAGAGTTAGGTTCTGGGACGTTGGAGAGGGCTCAGATTGTTACCTGGTGGTGAAACTGTAATGTTCCCAGTCTGTTCCCAGCATTGCAAGTAAATTCCCACCGGCAGTTGTTGAGTGCTCGGCTGTTTGTCTGAGTTTTGCCTGTGTGTTAGATATATTACGTTATCTTGTAACTGGATATGCATATTGGAGTTTAAAAATTATTTTTAGACTGCTTACTGAGTATATGTTTATCTATAACTGCTTATAAATGTTTCTTGCTCATCTCCCCCCCACCCCCCATAGAACTGTCTGTCTCTTATTTTATTGATTTGTAAGGATTCTTTACAGAGGGAAAGTTCTTTGTCATATGTATTACAAAATGTCCTGTTTTTTTTTCTTTTGAATTGTGCTCGGTTTACTTCTTTGTTGATACCTGCTGTTATGAAAAAATATGCTTTCTTTTTTGTTTATTTGTTTATTGAGTATACTGTTTAGACTCAGCAACAGGTTTTTATACGAAATTATGTTACCCTACCATTATATAAATTATTTTTCGGTACCTACCACATGACTGAAGAAACAGTGGCCTAAAGCAGCAAACGTCACACAGTTTTAGTGGATCAGGCATTGGGTTTGGTTGTGCGCTCTCAGGTTTGAAGGTTCAGCTGTGGAGGGAGGCGATATTTTCCTCCTTTGCTTGAAGTGGTATTGGAGAGGTGTCCTCAGTTCTTGAATGTCTGAGGTCGAGTTCTTTGCCTTTTGGGACCTTTCCAGGGGCTTGTTAGGATGCTTACGGAGTTGCTTTCTTTCTTTCCCTTTGGGAAACTGTGCCGGGGAGGAGGGTGGAGTTAGGCCTAGGGGGTGCGGTGGGGAAATTGGGGTGCAGGGTGTGCAGGGAGTTTTAATATAATTCAAGAGTTCCAGTGTTGTAGGGGATGGTGAAGCCTTCCTCGGCTAGGCTTGGCTCCTGCAGCCCCTCTGGCCTGGCGGGTCTGAAGGTTGTATGGTGAGGGCAGGGAGATTCACAAAGTAGTCAGATGAAGTTCCAGGAGTCAGCCAGCTTTATCCACGGTCCCAACTGCCATGTACACCACCTCTCATGGCCTCTATGCCAAGCCTTTTGCAAGCTCTGCTCCTTCTGGCTCCCTCTGCCTCTGCCTTTCTTTCAGCAGCTCTCCATTCTCCTTGCTGATTCTCTCTGGAGAGGAGAGGACAGGAGATGAGTTGGCTGTGTGACCCGTAGAATGTAGCAGAAATGATGCTTTGTTATTCCAAGGCTTATACTAATAAGATCGTGACTTTCTCATAGGCTGCTTTCTTTTGGGAAGGATGTGTTTGTTGTCAGTGGCAGTATGGAAAGCACATGTGTGGAGGAACTGAGGCTTCTTGTCAACTGCTCTGTGAATGAATTGTCTTAGAAGTAAGGTCCCCAGCACCAGTCATGTCTTCAGATGACTGCAGCCCCAGATGACATCTCAGCAAATTAGTTACCACATTGTTCTTGACACTCAGAAAATACATAAGATAATGCACGTTAGTGATTGTTTTCAGGTGCTCAATTTGGTTTTACTTTGCTATACAACAGTAGATAATCTATCACTTTACAGGTATTAAAACAAAATACACCACCAAAATTTGTATGCTATTTGTAATTTTGTTATCTTATTTTTGTTTTTGGAACATACTAAGCGATGTGCGGCCATGGGGATTGAACCCAGGTCAGCTGTATGCAAGACAAGTGCCTCAACCCCAATTCTCTTTCTCTGGCTTGTTTGTGATTTTAAAAAGGTGGTGGAGAGAGATTTCTGGGGCCTCTTTCAGATTAGCAATTGCCATTATGTAGAGAAAGAATTATTCTTTAGTTTAGGGACCTATAAGCTACTTTGATTCAGACGTGAGGTAATGTAATGTTGTTTACTTAGGTAAACAGTATCATGGAAGGTTTTAAATATTTTTTATTAAGAGCCTGGTAGCTTCCCGACCATTGTCGTGGTTTTGATTTAACTTTACAATAATGCACAAAATAGCATGAGAAGGACATTTATAGAATCAATTTGTTTATAGATTTGTTTTCATATGTGATAACTCGAGTGGAATTGAATCCATTTCTTCTTTATTTTGTTTTTGTTTAGGGGGCCACATCTGGTGTTCATTCTAGCTACTCAAGCTGCTCCTAACTGGCTCAGTGTTGTGGGATTATTCCTGGCGGTGAAATCTTATACTGGGGTTTGAAAGCAAGGCTGCTGCCTGCAAAGCATGCCCCTCAACTTAATTGTCCTATCACCAAGTATGTGTAGAATTAATGTTTGTGGGTGCACAACTGGCTGTGCTCAAGGATCGTTCCTGGTGAGGCTTGGAGGACCACAGATGGTGCTGCTGATCAAAAGCGGATTTCTGTGTGCAAGGCAAGGCCTTACCTGCTAGAATAGATTATCTCTCCAGCCCTGGAGTTGAATTTTATGTAGAATTTACGTTCCGAGTTTGTGTTTAACTGTAAGTAGTTAAAGAATTAGGCTTTGATAAGACTCGAAATTGTGATTATTAATAAATTATTATTTCTTTAGCAGAATGGCCCAGGAATTATTTACTTAAGTTTTGATACCATTTTGAAAAGATTTACTTTGTAAATACTAAGATTCTAAAACTAGTTCTGGTTTTGGAACTCAGCGCAACTGAAAAAAAATAGCTAAGTGACATCTCCAATTTTTTTGCTTATTCTGGAGGTAACTGAGGACAGGCAGATGATATGGGGTGCTTTTAAAAATGAGTCCTTTTTGCCAAAAATGAACTTATATAGTAAATATGCATATAATGTAATGTAATGTAATGTAATGCCATTGTGTAATTACTGCTAGCAAAACTTATACTTGTTCTTTTTTTTGGCAAAGTGAAATTTAAATTTATTTAATTGTGATTTCTTAGCTTATTTAATAGAATGTTGATTGGTGTATGACATGAAAGATTGCCTTATTGTTTTTCATAAAACATGTTACAGGAATCTGTTTAAAATATAAATCTCTATCTTAATCCAACATTTGAATTGGGGCTGGAGCGATAACACAGCAGGTAGGGTGTTTGCCTGGCACGCAGCCGACCCAAGTTCAATTTCTGGCATCTAATATGGTCCCCTGAGCCTGCCAAGAGTGATTTTTTAAAATTAAAAAATTTATTTATTTTTGGGCCACACCTGGTGACGCTCAGAGTTTACTCCTGGCTATGTGTTCAGAAATCACTCCTGGTTTGGGGGACCAAATGACACGCCGGGGAATCAAACTGTCATCCATCCTGGGTCAGCCCTGTGAAAGGCAAACGCCCTACCACTGAACCATCGCTCTGGCTGCTGTCGGGTGATTTCTGAGCACAGAGCCAGGAGTAATCCCTGAGCGTTGCCAGATGTGTGGCCCCAAAACAAACAAAAAGAACATTTTGATATAAGATCATATTTAGCAGCACACAACCACCAAGCATGTTTGCTTGAATAGGAAGAGTTACAAAAATTATTTTTTTGGAATTTGGGGTGGGTCCGAGATAGTACAATAGATGAGACACTTGCCTTGCATGAATCCTATCTGGTTCAATCCTGTTCTTTAAATGGTTCCCTGAGCTCTGCCAGGAGTGATCCCTAAGTGCAGAGCCAAGAGTAAAATAAGCTTCTGAGCACAGCTAAGTGTGGTGTCAAAATATATTACAATTTATGTACTTTTGAACATACTACAATTAGTCTGAAAAGAGATGTCTCTCTCTTGGAATATGCCTTCTCTAACATGAAATTCTGGAATTAAACAGCACATGAATTTATTGACTCCCCATTACTAAAGAGGTTTGAATGTTTTAGTATATTTTTATATTTCACAATGTCTGTGGATGGCCCATTTAACAGTTAAGCAAGAACTTGAAAAAATCTTGATATCATTGTAGGAATTTTTCCAAATGGAGATTTTAAAATGAAAGGAAAACAAGTGTTCAGTTTTAGTGTTACTGGGAAAATGTAGTTTGGTTTAGTAAGGTGTCATTCATGGACCCTTTTGATGCATCACATTTGTGGCCTCACGTTGTATTCTTTTGGGGAATTTAATGATCTATAAAAGCACATTACGTTCTATTTTAATTCTTTATAATCGCCGTTTGAAGTGTTTATGTCCTTGAAGATTGGGGACAAGATCACTTGTACTTTTTGTATTGGCAACCAGCATTTTAAGAACTACCATGCAGTTTTTCTTCAGTTTAGTTTGACTTGTTCAAAACATTAGTTTAAAGCTATTTGACTTGGACGAGAACTTGATTTTAAAATGTCATCAGCTGTGAATTCCTAATTGACTCACTCTCAGATTTCAATGAGAGATCAAGTTTTTGGACTAGTTTAAGAAGTCATGCAGCTTACTGTTAATGCCGACATTGTTCAGACATACAACATTAAGTTTAATAAGCGTCTCATGAGTCTAAAAATTTTCTGTTTGGGGGCCCGGGAGATAGCATGGAGGTAAGGCATTTGCCTTTCATGCAAAAGGTCATCGGTTCGAATCCCGGTGCCCCATATGGTCCCCCGTGCCTGCCAGGAGCAATTTCTGAGCATGGAGCCAGGAGTAACCCCTGAGCACTGCCGGGTGTGGCCAAAAAAAAAAATTTTTTTTTTCTGTTTGAAGCTAGGATGTATTTTCTTTTGTGAAATCTGGAGGAACTGTTGCCTGTAAGGTGGAAATAAACATGGATTTTTCAATTACTATAGTGCTTTCATTAGTTTCTTGTTATATCAATTTCTAGGCTTTGTTCAAATCAATATGTAAATTTTATCTAAAGACAAGGCCAGATTTTGAAGTATTTTAGTGCATTTTCCCTCTATTATCCACATATATATGATAGAATGTTCGCATTTGTTGTGACATTGACATACATTTGTAAATGTACATTACATTGTATTTTGAAAAAAATATTTTCTTTTGTTTACGGGCAATAGTGGTACTTAGAGCTTACTGCTGGCTTTGAACAGGGATCACTGCTGGTGGAGCTTGGGGAACATATTGGGGTGTTGGGAATTGAACCTGGGTTGGTCGCATGCATGACAAGCACCTTACTATCTTGGCTGTTGACAATTATAGACTATTCCCAAGCATTTGAGCCAGATAGCCGCCATGAGCTTTGAATTTTACTTCCTTGAATTCCACTCATGTTATTTCTAGATTATATCTGAAAAATATAGGATACTAACTTCAATTTGCTTTGATTTCATTTATTTTCTAAATGTTTACCCCCTTGTTATCTGCTTGAGAAATTTGGTGGTAAGTCACAGAACAATGTATTCATGTATTCTCTGGGATTTAGCTTCCCTCTCCAGTGGTGCTTTCCTTTTCCAGACTTTAGTCTCATTGTAGAACATTTCTTATTTCAAATTCAAAGTTCTTTTAGCAGTTTCCTAGGCCTACATGCTGATCATACAAAGTTGAATGAGAGATGATGTTTACCCTTTAGCTCTGACAGAAGGTTTCTATCTTTTAGACATATAATTTTAGTTATGAAAGATTTAAATAAAATCAAAATTATTGTTATGACATGTTTATTGAGCCATCTAAAAAGCATGATTCAGATAATAGTGGGTTGTGGCATCAGCAGTTGTACAACAATCTAAGTGAAAAGGCTGTAAATAATTTTGGTGTATAGTCTTAGTTTATATATTCTGGTATCACCAAATTTTACCCATGTTATCTTCTAAACACCATTTAGAGAACAGATTTTTAATCATTCTATGATTTAAAGGATTAAAAAAATTAATGATGCAGAAGTTATTCTATGATATAAATTTCTGTGAGTCTTTTCTACATAATTAGTTTTTATTTTCTACTGGAAATATTTTATAATGTGGGTATATTCTTTTATTTAGTTGTTTTTTTGTTTTGGGCCTCCTGGCAACTCTCGTGGCTCTACAACTCAGGAATTACTCTTGGCAGTGTTCGGGGACCATATGGTATGTCAGGAATTGAACCTGTGATGGCCACGTGCCCTACCTGCTGTGCTGGCCCAAGATATGTCCTTTAGTTAGATCTTAGTATAGAAAATTAATGTCAGTTTGGATAGGAAGAAGATAAAGCATTACAGAAACTAGAACATGAAAGATTAAATTTGGAAATAATTTTTTTGTTTTGTTTTTGGGTCACACCCAGTGGTGCTTAGGGGTTACTCCTGGCTCTGCACTCAGAAATCACTCCTGGCAGGCTCAGGGATGGGGCAGGTGTGTGTGTGTGGGGGTGTCATATGGGATGTCAGGATTCGAACCAAGGTCTGTACTGAATTGGCTGTGTGCAAGGCAAATGCCCTACTGCTATGCTACGTCTCTAGCTCCTTGGAGATAATTTTTGTGCACTTGTGTGTATGTCAAATGATTGATACCAAATGATTAATGTACATTAATGCATTGGTATGCTTGTTTTTGGGCTCTGTGGGGCTACTTCTGGCTCAGGGCACTGTTTGGTGCTGGGTCATTGAGTCTGGGCCTTCAGTATGCAAAGCATACTAACTAGTTCTCATTAACTCTCCTGCCCAGAACCAGTACATTTTGACCTTGTTTTCAGCTAGTGGTAGGCCTTTCTTTACTTTTTGAAACATTATTTAATTATTTTATTGGTTTTGGGGCCATAACCGGTGGTGGTTAAGGTTTACTACATTCTTTGTGCTCCAGGGTCACTCCTGGCTGGTCTCAGAGTATATATACTTGATGAGGTGCTAGGAATCAAACCCAGGCCAGCAAGCTCCCTTCACTTTATTATCTCTCCAGCCCCTTTGTCTTCATTTTTATTTGGGCGGGGGTCACACCTAGAGGCGCTCAGGGGTTACTCCTTGCTCTTCGTTCAGAAATCGCCCCTGGCAGGCTCTGGGAACCATGTACCCTACCATTGTGCTATCTCTCCCGCCCCTCCTTTGCCTTCATTTTGCGTTTATTTTTCTCTTGTAGAAGAAACGTAAGAAATATGAAATTTTAATATTTAATTCTATTAAAAATAAAGCTATGTAAAAACTTCAATTGATTTACTGCAACAAAGTATAAAACTGCCTGTTTTCCTCATAAATTCGAGAAATGCAGGATTTCATGAAGCCCTTTTAACACACTTGGATCAAAGTTGTACCTATTGCCTTTCAATAATTGTATTTAGCAGAAAGTTTTCATGTGTGTTATAAAATACAGATGTAAAGAATTTTTTTCCTTTCATGTTTATGCTTTCAGCAGATACTCTTGTGATTTTAGTCAAAATAATTTAACTTATTTTTCCTGATTTTTTAAAGTCTGAATGAACATGTGGCACCATGTACAATGATCTGGAACAGCTCTTGTTTGTAAGCACTTTATTCACCTTTATTTCTGTAAAAGAGTCAAATTGCGATCAGTATGAGATCTATTCTTTGGACAGCTGGAAAGCAGGACAAGGAAAAAAAAAATCATTCCTCTCTTGTCCCTTAGAAAGTACACTGTGCCCACTAGTATCAGACTTGGACTTTTTTTTCAAAGGATAATGGATTCCACACAGGTGAGTCATTCTTTGTGTTCTCACCAGGTGCATTATTCATTTTTGCGATGGCAGTCGAGGCACAGTCATTCAACAGCAGCTTTGCAAGTTCACCAGGAGAGCAGAAGGAAAAGAACTAGAGATTTTTATACTCGGAACATTTTTTTTTTATTAAGGCACTGTGATTTACAAAGTTATTTATAGTAAAGTTTCAGGCATACAGTGTTCCAGCAGTAATCTCACCACCCTGTGACCTTCCCTCCACCAGTGTCCCCAGATCTCCTCCCACCCACTCTGTCTTCCTGACAGACGCACTGTTAAGTTTGGTTGTCGCCTCTGGTGGTAGGGAAAGTGCCCTAAACTCTGCACTCTTTCTTTGTCCCTAATATTTTTTAAAGTCCAGTTCCCCAAGCCACCCACATCCCACCCTTAAAAATCAACTGGCTCAGTTCTTAATTTTAATAGGTGAGAAAGTAGGTGATTTTTTTCTGTAGATCTATTTTAGCTTTGAAACTTTGCGAATTGAACTTGGTCTTTTTTTTTTACAATTAAACTTAATTAGTGAAGTTAAAAAAAATACCCAAAGGGGTGATGTATGTGTGAAAAGTATGAGTAAGAGTATTGTAAATCAGGATGCTTCAATAAAAATGGATAATGAAAATAGCCTTCGAGCTATATAGTTGCTGTTTTTATTGGTGCTAGTGTAAACGTATTACTGATGTTCAAATGAGCAGGTATCTTTATTACTGATCTCAGATAGTATTGTGGGTAAGTGCTTGCCTTGCACATGGCCAACCCAGTTTCCATCTGCGGTGTTTCTTATGGTCTCTCTGAAAAAAGAACCAGGAAGTAACCTGAGCATCCCTGAATGTGGCCCCCCAAACCAAGAACCCATTCTTCCCAAACAACCCCCACTTTTTTGGGCCCTTTATATTTTTGGTAAGGGGATGGTTTTGAACTGCTTTTAGGGGCTTACTACTGACTCTGGAATCACTACTGGTGGGGCTTTATGGTGCCTAAATACCGAACCTCTGTACTATCTCTGTCCCTAATGTTTTTAAAATCTCTCCCTCAAAAACAAATACAAGAGTGAAAACAACTCACCCTGATAAATTCAACCCAAGGATTGAACCTGGGTTGCCTGTCTGCTAGTTGGAGCCCTTTTCTTTGTCTCTTTGTACTATCTCTCCGGCTCAAGTTTTTGTTCTTTGGGGTGTATTCAGCAATGCTCCTGGGCTACATCTCTCTCTCTCTCTGCTCAGGGATTGCTTCTGGCAGTGCTCAGGGGATGCTTGTGCCATGCAAGTGCTGGGGATTGAACATAGGCCCCCTGCGCATAGACTTTTCCTGTCATTTTAAGTAAATGATAAAGGTGATGAATACCTTATTATTTTCCATTAAATTGTGTTAATTTTATAGAATCACAGGCTCTTTATATTGCAAGATGTCTCAGAGCATCTATTTCGTGTTTTTTATCTTATTGATGCAAATGAAGATGTTGAGTGAATTTTTTGGGAGGGTAATGTATTTTGCATGCTTGCCTGCACTGTGGGTTAGTGAAGTTAGAGCTATCTTAATACTATCAGACTTTAACTTGCATTTGGTTTAATTCCAGTTTACGAATATGTTGTATAATCTGATTTCCTACTTAGTTAAACTCATCAAGTAATGAAGACTCATCGAATTTATGGTGAACATACATTGAGCAAAACATTTCTCCAAACCTATCATTAACTGCAATTTAGAACGACAATGACCAGGAAGCAGTGTTAATATAAGCATATTTTAACACATCCTTATTAATCCCCCTGGCAGAATCTAACATTTTAACATACCTTTTAGATCCACAGTGATGGAAGAAAATGATTAAATTGCTTATGTCAAAACAAAAAGCTGCCTTAGATATGGTCATTTAATAAGCTGTTTTGCTTCATGTAAACTAGTTTTGCTTAAGCTCCAGAGAGAGAGAGCCACATGGATTTATCTCTCAATGTCATTGTTTACTGTCTGGGTTTATGTTTAAGGCAGGTGCTGGTGACAGTTTGAGATTCTTGACTCGTTGCCCAGCGTGGAAAATGATTGGTTTGTCAGCTAAACACAGTACTGTCTTTAATGTTCCCATTTTTAATGGACTTAAAGCTCACTTAATTATTCTGTCTTTATACTGTTACAAGAGTTGTTAGAGGTGTGATATATTTGTTTAACTACTGTAGTAGGAAAATGATTGTATATATTTAAGACCAAAAGTTTATGTGTAGTATTTATTGCAGTAATAGTAAAGCTCAAAAATAGAAATGTGTAAACAGATTACACATTTATATACCTGAATGGTACACTACTGTTATAAATTTTTTTTGGAAGGATATGTTCTTGGCCAGCACATTCTTCCTCATATTTGTGACTGTACTTATGCCTGCAGTAATAGTGATGGTTTGCTAATGGTGTCTCACTTGTTTATCAGATAGTGAAGCTAATTTGTCTTTTTATTTGAAATTAGAATTGAGTCGAAGAAAGTGAAGTATTCGGACAGATTTAGGAGGTAAATTGCAAAGATTTGGTGACTTTTGGCTGTGAGAATAAGAAGGAATATATGAGTAGTTCTTGCTTTTGAGATTTTGCTGATTAGGTGAAGAAGGAATTCGGAAGATTGGATTCTTTTGTTGGAACAATGCAGCTAATGTAGGAGTAAATACGCAAATTAGTAAGTGATAGTCAAAGAGTGGGCACTGAAGCCTAAGCTGGTTATGAATGCTATTATTACTAGCAGTAAACTATAATTAAGAGAGAAAGAAAATGTTAAAGTAGTGGAGCTGTGGATGAAGTCAGGGGTATGTTCTAAGTAATGAGAGATTTGAGACACAGCAAGTTAGAAGGTTGTGGCTAGAGTTTGGAATATAATAAACCAGATTTATACTGTGTCACTCATATTTATTGCTGGAGCAGACAGTGGCAAGAAAGCTAAACAGAAAAAAATGGTGGGGTTTTGTTTGTTTGTTTTGTTTTTGGGCCACACTTTGCAGTACTCGAGGTTACTCCTGGCACTGCTTTCAGAATCACTCCTGGTGAACTCTGAGGACCTTATGGAAGCTAGCGGGCCTCGTATAAGGCTAGCACCTTATTCACTGTACTTTCTCTCTGGGCCAATATGTGTTATATATTATTATTATTAATTATTATTATAAACAACAATAAGGATAATACTTGGGTTTTGGACCATACCAGGCAGTGCTAAAGGGTTATCCTGAGTGACCCCACTCAGGGCTCACTCCCTTGCTTGGGGGATCATATATAGGGAGTGCCAGGGATTGAATCTCATGTGCAAGGCTTAGCTACTGAATTATATTTCTCTGGACCCTCTGATATTTGTTTCTTAACATGTGCCAAGAAATTATTTGATGTCAGGATTCCATCCCCATCCCTTTTTCAGTTATCTTGGTTTCTTGTTTCTCAGAATCTTTTGGAGGAACTTTCAGATAGAGTACAAATAATAACTGAACAGTTAATGCCATTTAAACATATAAATTCATATTTTTTGATTAATAAAATAAACTCTAGAACCAAAATGTATTGGGTATATTATTTCTTAGAACTTCAATGTTGTAGTTGAGATTTGAAACAATAATTGAGAATAAATAGTCTTTAGTGAACTGAAGAAATTGCTCAAAGGAGAACATATTTTACATGTGAGAGGCCTGGGTTCCTATCGCTGACAATAAATTGTTTCTGAGGACTGCCAGGAGTAGCCTTTCAATCTTGAGCAGCAGGAATTACTCCTGAGCTCTCTGAAGTATGATCCCAAACATATCCATCCATCCATCCATCCATCCATCCATCCATCCATCCACCACCTACATAAGTATACAAGCATACTTATTTTTTAAGAAGTGGGAAATTAAAAAAGTGAAATCGCAGTCATTCATGATTGGGTTTTCTCGTGCTCACAGTGTTTCAACACCAATCCCTTCATTGTCCACTTCTCCACCAATGTCCCCACCTCAGCACTCTCGATTGCTTCCCACGAGTCTGCTTCTACAATAGGCACTTAAAACATTTTTTTAAGTACTGTGGTTACAAGATTGTTCATAATACAGGGTTTTTTCCACAGATAAAGTTGTTCATGATTGAATCACAGTCACAATGTACAGCAACATTCACCAGTGCACATTTCCCACCACCACTGTCAACAGTTTGCCTCTTCCCCTCCCTGATGCCCTCTTTCCTTCCTCCCACCATCTCCCGCCTGCCTTTGGGACAGGCATTTTACCTCTCTCTCTCCTT
>PVKC010036195.1:0-13273 GCA_004027635.1 Crocidura indochinensis
GTTTGGGGCATGTAGACTGGTATGAAATTGCCAGTGACTGCCTGAGTATAGCTGAGCAGCTATCTGCCACCCCCAGTTAAGCTCCTACAAGTGTAAAAAGGCCTCTGGCACATACGGAGGTCTGCCAAAACCCATGCTGGCCGAGACTCCCGCTCCCAGGAAGGAAGGAACTGGGAAAAACCCAGGGTGCCCTGTAAGCTCCTCCCAGGAACCCACCTGGAGCTCCGGAGGAAAGAGGAAGAGGGGGGCAGGGTGACCCAGGTCCTATCCCCCAACCCTAGGCCGGGCTAAGAGGCCTCTGGCACATACAGAGGTCTGCCAAAGGCCAAAGCCTGTGCTGGCCATGGCTCTTTTTATAAACATGTAAATAAGTCAGGTGTTCATTTCATTGAAGGGTGGTGGGTAATACGAACTCCTTTGAGTAATCTGTTTAGACAATTATCATCCTATTTTTATACCCTCTATAAGCTAATTATTTTGATAACCTCCTTTGGCCTTTCACTGACAAGTATCCGAAGAGAAGCACTGTTCTTGAGCCATAGTCCTCAACTCAGAAACAACCATTTTAGATAGTATTATTAGTATTTAGTGTTTATCATACTCTTAGTGTTTATAAATTATTTATTGGTTTGCTTTTTGGACCAGACCTGAAAATGCTCATGGATTGGTTATTCTCAGATCTGCTCTTGGATTTTCTCAGCAGTGCTTGGAAACCAAATGGGACCCCATAGATCCCATAGGTTGCATAAATGAGTTTTGGCCACATGCAAGCTCTACCTGTTGTACTATTGATCAAACCTTATCAATATTCTTTAGAACCCCTCTCCTACAAAGTTGTAATAATCAATAATGGTTCCAGAGGCTGAATAGATAGCTCACTGGACTTAGTGCTTTGTGCACAGGAGACTTGGGTTGAATGCCTGTCACTCCAAGGTCTTCACAGAATCATCAATAGTTTTATTTTGGTACTAGCAAAGAATAGCATTTTTGTGATTTTTACCACCATATACCCCTTTTTAAAAACCTATAGAATGGGTTATAAATGTACACAGACATGACTTGGCTCAGAGCAAGAGCTGATATCTGGAATACTTTTCTTTTTCATTTTGCCCTGCTGTTGTGATTAACCTCCATGAGTGACCACACACATTAATAAGGGCCAACAGAGGACAGACTTTCTTAAGTTGGAATTGTTGGAATTGCTTCTTCAAAATTGTAGTATTATGTTTTGATAATTAAAAGAAAACTGTTTCTGTAGATGCATTCCACAACAAGCTGGGCATATTAAAGCAAAAATGTTCCAGTTTTCCAAAGGAAACCTGTCAAAGTTGTCTCTCAGAATCACAGTGTACTTGCCACATGGGCTGTGGAAAGTGTCAAGACTGTCACTATTGTAGACCTATCACCATTGTAGACTTGCCTGTCAGCCTGATAGGCATGAAACTCAGGGGCTATTACTGGTTCTGTGCTTAGGAGTGACATGCATTGTAGAGCTGTATGTCAGGCCTGAGCACAAAGCTAGTAATAGGTTCTGAATACTGCCAGGTGTGGCCCAAACACTAACCACTCATCGAATAATAATAAAACTTTTATTCTGATTTTTCTATTTTCCCTTCTTTATATCTCTTTAGACCTAATTTGAAGTGATAGGTAGCGTTTGTGAAGAAAATTTTAAAAGGAAAATTACTTTATTACTTGGTTCCCAGACCATATTATAGACTGAACCCATATGGTTTTCAAGTAGGAAGAACTAAAATAACTTTATTTGTCATTTCATTTCAAGATGGTATGAAAGAATTTTTAGTTCAAATTGTCATAGAGGACAAAGGAATTTCCAAGGCCTTTTATTTAGGAAAATTTTTATTAGATCCTATTACTTAATGAAAGCAAAATAGCAATTTAGAATTGTTCAGCTCTGCATATTCTTTCTTAATAGTGGTATAGGCTGAAAAGTAGATATCAAATGTACCATTTTTTAATTTCTCCATGACAATTTCTGATAGCCAGAATGTGATATGGCTTTGTTACAGATTTGTAATTAAATATTAAATTTTTAAATTTAAATTTTTTTTATTTAAAAAATATTTAATTTTTTTTTGTTTTTGGGTCACACCCGGCAGTGCTCAGGGGTTACTCCTGGCTCCATGCTCAGAAATTGCTCCTGGCAGGCATGGGGGACCATATGGGGCACCAGGATTTGAACCGATGACCTTTTGCATGAAAGGCAAACGCCTTACCTCCATGCTATCTCCCGGGCCCCAAATATTTAAATATTTTAAAAATCATTTTAGCTGAATTTAACTGATTTATGTCAGTTGGTCTCAGTTTTCCATCAATCTTTCTTTCAGTGAATTTTAATCGATGAGATCAAACATTTTCAACAATAAGTTACTAAAACACTGTTTAATCTGTTGGAATACTAAAACGTACTAGTTAGGGCTCAATTTCTTCACAGATTCTCTGTGTGAAAGAGTTAAAGGTTCTCTCAGAATTCTCAAACAGTGAGTTATTTTTTTGCTATTGAAAACATCTCCACTGGTTGTCCTTGAATATACATGCCATATTAGTACATTACCTTTGTAATCCTTACAGACTTTGACTCACTTTCTTAGCCAGGCAATTAGATATAAATACCTTTTCTTTTTCTCCATTGATTAAGAATCCTATTCCCCTTCTCAAAAAATGAGCCTTTGAATTACCTGTTATCTTACAAGATAATCAAGACATTGAGTTAAATGCGTGAGGTTCATATTCCTAGAAATTCTTTTATTATAATTATTTTATTATAATTTAGAATTTTATCAATAGGTTTTCATATGTGAGATTTATATTTAAAACAATGTCACAGATCATTATTTTTTAGTATTTCCTATACTTTCTTTCCTTCTATATTATTCTCATAATTTATGTGTCTGTGTGTTTATACTCATGTTCATATGCTCATAGATGAAAAAAGCATAAGCTTTAGTTAATTCCCACCAAGCTCACTCACAAGTATGTCTCTAATGAAAGAAGTTGTTTTCTTAAATTCTAAAATAAACTCAACACTTTTTATTTCTACCTGTGAATACAAATCAAGGTTTTCCATTTTTGACAATAATATTTATCACTTGATGTGTGAAAAAAATCAGGTGAAGTTATCATATCTTGGTATTTACTTCATTTTCCAGGTGTCCAAAAGAGTGTTCTGGGGCATCTTTAGTTAACAAGAATTTCAAATTTTCTGTCTGCTCCCAAGATAGCTTCCTTTTTTATCAAAAATAAATATTTTAAATTTATTTTACTTAAAGAAAATGCAATTCTTTTTAAAATCATTTTAAAAAGAATAGAAAATAAAAAGAAGAAAATAAGTTTAAAAAGAAAAAAGGGCCAGTGTGATGTTTGTCTTGCACTTGGAGATCCAGGACAGACCTGGTTCAATCCCTGGCGTTTCATATGGTCCCCTGAGCCAGGAGCGATTTCTGAGTGCATAGCCAAGAGTAACCTCTGAGTGCCACCTGGTGTGGCCCAAAAACCAAAAGAAAAAAAAAGAAAAAGGAAGAAAGAAAAAAGTACAGTAGTGAAAGAAAAGCACATTTGTGAAAGTCATTGTATCTCCAAATGAATTCATGATGGTTTAGTGAGTACTTGCTAACTGTCCATTCTGTTAAATTGGTTTGTTCCTATAGGAATGAAAGTATAAAATAAACCAAGTTGTCCAGCAATTCAAAGCACTATTACTGATGCTGCAGTTTCTGTGGAGCATTTTCTCAGCGCCAGGCCTCCTGGGAAAAAAAGCATGGTGGGTGCCCACATTCACACCAAAAAGCCCTGGTGATGTGAGCCTCTCAACCTGTGTATCTTAAGTTTGGTCAGAATGGTGTCACCACAGGGAATACTAAAAGAATACATCTTAATGAATTTCTTAATGGCATGTTTTCAGAAATCCCTGATGGAGTTATGGGGAAGAATGGTGGAACCATTACCGGAGCTTTATAGAAGAGAGCAAAAAGAAGGGATTAATGCCAGCTTGCAACTTCAATCAGAAAAATCATATCAACTAGAAGTAATAAACTTTATCAAGCTGCATATGTATTATTATTAACTTCATATTTATAAGGAAGAAAGTTGAAGCACCTACTTGTATGTGACATCCCTGAATCTGATGGAAGCAAAATGACTAACAAATTCAAATCAGGTCACTGAATGCCCATATCTGTCCACCAGTACCTACACACTTTACTGAACTCTATTGGGGCTTTACAAATGGATAAAGGAGAACCTAATATGTCCAAATATAAGCTCTGAGCAATTTGAAAATTATCCAGGAAAAGATTTTTCAATATTTAGGTATTTATTTGGGGAACCAAAAATTGCCCCCTGCGCATTGTATAAAACCCAAATGAAGGTATAAGAGGAAAATAGAAAGAATACAGATTAGAAGTTAGAAAACACAGAAAATTCTGCTTTAAACATTTAATATTCTGACTCTTAATTTGTAGAAAATTTTCACAAGTATCTTTGTAGCCAAGTTCTTTCATTTGAAATGTGTATTGAAATATCTATCCAATAAGATTATTGTGAGGATTAAATGAAATAACTAATATGGACAATCTTTAAGATAAGTAACTCATTATAGTATTTTCTTCTATAAGTGCTTCTTCCCAAGTACCATTCTTCATTCTTCCTTAAAGGCAAAGTTCTTTTTATCTATTATTAAATGTTATTTACAAATTTTAAATAGTTGCCAAAGGGATCTAACCGTCGTCCATCCTAGGTCAGCGCATGCAAGGCAAACACCTTTACAGCTTGCGCCACTGATCTGGCCCCAATGCCCAGAGATTCTTGGTGACTAGTCTCAGCTCTATACTCAAGGGTCACACCGGATTGTGCCTGAAGGATCTTTCAGTGACAGGGATCAAAGCCAGGGTTCTCTTGCTGACAAACTATGCTTAGTCCATTGAGCTATCTCTCCAACATCTAAAAACATTTTTGGTTGTACCTGTCAGGGGATTATATCTAAATAGGAGAACAAGAAATTCTGGGAGCCATTCCAAAGGCAGCTTCATAGAGCAAAGAATTGTCCAATTCTCAAATATCAATAGTGCTGAAATTGGAAAATTACTAAACAGAAAAAAATATTAACCTATCTCTTCAATAGAAGTCCAGAACTCTTTATTACATATGGCAACAATAGTCAGAAATACATTGGACAGGGATTCCGCTCATGGGTAAAGCACTTGCCTTGTATGTTTAAAGCCACGGTTCAATCACTAGCACTGCAAAACAAAGCAAAACAGCATTGCTAGAAAATCAAATACTACTACTGAAACAACATCATTCAATGTCAAGAATGTAACTATTGAAAAAGTAAAACTATAGGCTATATGAGTTTATAAGACCTTGGTATGTTTTTGTTTATATATGTCTACTCTATATTAAAACATATTAAAGTTGCAATGTTTTCCATGATATTTTGAGATTAATATTAATTTCTCATTAGATTCACAATTATGAAATTCATTGAATAAGGATCTTGAGAGTATAATCAAGAATATATAAAGATGATAGTGACTACGGGTCTCATAAATGTTAATGTCTGCAAATATATTTTGGGGTCTTCTCTCCATCAGACTGAGTAAACCAGAGTCTACTTATAATTGATATTAAGTAAATAACCACAGGGAAAGTTTTTGGTAACTGTTTAATTTCACTTTTCTCAGCCATGTCCTAATACTCTGTGGATGCTGAGCTTAAAGAAAATAGGAGAATCACAGCAACATTCCCCTGTTTCCATATCACAGGTGGATGCTGCAGAATCTTTAAGTGGCAGGATTCCTTATAACTCTTCTTTGGGAGCCTCTATATAATACATTTGGCTTGTGTTGGGTATGTTGAGAACAAGAAATAGAAAAAGTAAGCCCAGGAGATGTTGTGTTCTTACCAAATATGTATGTATGCATAAAAATACATACACATGTGTTTCGAAATAGAAATGGGGAGTTATTTGTAAGGAATGTACCTTTGGTTCTGAGTATCTTTGTTTGGGATTTGATTATTGGTACTCAGGGAACTGAATTTATATTGGGATATTTTTTCTTCTTTAATCTTTACCAAGGAGGTACTGTTACAACAGCTATTCTCCAAAAGAACAGATGATGTATGCATCATCTTCTTTCTCTTTCCTGCAAGTAAAATCCACCAGAGAGACCCACATTTCTAAATTTGTTTTCTGCCAAGTGTCGAGAGGCTCATATCACTAATACTGCAGTGGGCTGAATATTAGTGGCCAGATATTTCAAGTCCTTTTTCCTAGCACCAATAAATGCTACCTTATTTGGGAAAAATTAGGAGGGTATGATTTAAAGATTTAGATGGAAAGGTTTTCTTGAATGATTAAGACAAAAATTAAGACAAAAGTATAGGATGATTTGGCATACACAGAAGTTAAGTTCATGTTATTATAGGGTCAATTTGCCATACACAGAAGTTAAATTCATGGGATTATGGGGTCAGGTATTAGAAAGATGTGGCTACCGCCCAAAGGAATGCCAGCAATCACTTGAAGTTGGAAGGTCTAATGAATTCTACAACAGAACCTCTAAAACAAAGTACTGCTAATATCTTGATTTTTATTTATTTTATTCAATGGAATGACTTGATATTTCTAACCTCCAGAAGCTTGATAGAACACATCTTACCATATATAATTTTTTAAATATTTTTATTTTGGATCACAACCCAGCAGCACTCAGGGGCTACTCCTGGCTCTGCACTCAAAAATCACTCCTGGGAGGTTTGAGGCACCAATAGGATACTGGGGATAAAATCCAAGTCATCTGCATAGCAAGGCAAATGTCCCACCCATTTGTGCTATTGCTATGGCCCCTAATCTATCTTTTTAAAGCACCCAATTTGCAGTTGATTTATTACTGAATTTATAGTAAACTAATACATTGCTCATTACTCTGCAGTTCATTCTTTCCTGGAGTCACTTAGTATGGAAAAATGAACTGTAGGAAGAAGTGCAGAAAGATGTAGAATGAAGGATGACGATAAAATCAAGAGAAGGGAGAAGAATCTGGAAAAAAAATGGAGATGAGATTACGTGTTGAATGACATATCAGTCCAATAGATTTGATAGATCGTCCTTGTAGTGAAAAATGCAGATATTCCTTAAATTCTACTTTTATTTATAGAGTTGGCATTAGATTATGCCTTTGCCTGCATCAAAATTAAAATTTGTCCTGAAAATATATTCACAATTCATTCAATGGTTGTAATGTAGTGAATAGAATTCTTTTCATGGCTGCTCTGTTGGGTCAAAATTGTGGCCCCTTAGTTTCCAAGCTCTTTGACCTAACTTATTAAAGATAAACAATCCTCAGAATCTTACTCTGGATCCACTTACTTTATGTCTATTTCCTTTCATCTTTGTTGGTTCCATTTACTGAATTTTTATATCCCACCAGGAGGTAGGGCTATATTTCTACCCTTCTAAAAAAGAAGACAGGGTATCATTAAACATCCTAAAATGCATAAAAAAAACTCACTACAACAAAAATTATGACATTTTATAACCCCTCCAGCAGTTTGCACAAAGTGCTTGGGGTGACTGATTACCTACTATTCTGAGGCCAATAATACAGCTGGTCTCATCTTTGTCTTCTACCTATTTGTCATATGGTACAATGATGATTGATATTGTGGATTTGGGCCCTGAGGCATTCTAGGTCAAAATCATAAAAAATAGATTGACAAAATTCATTGTGTTTCTAAGTTAAGAAAATCTACTTATATCTTTTAGAAAGATTTCTAGCTAGAAGAGGCCAGACTGCATTTTTTTATTCATTATCATTTAACTTCTAACAGCAATTAATGACAGTCCTTCAAGATCAAAATAATTCAAAGCTTCTGAAGATTACTTTATTACCTGAAAAGTACACATTCATCCTAAAATAAACCTGAAGATGCCTATTCCTGGTATTTATTTACTAGTTTCTGGAAGCTGTAATATGAAAGTAAAGTTAAAATGTATTGATATATATTTCCAGTTTAAAATTCTTCAAAGGAACATCTACTTATGTGGACTTGTTTACAGTTTTCATATTGTTCGTTTTCAACCATTGCAACTGAAATTGAAGTTTAAATTCAGAAAATCATTCTACAATTAGTAATCATATAACAGGCACTCCTCCACCTAGTGCAGACCATTATGTACATATATGCCTCAGAAATAACAAAAGGACAATCAACTTCTTGGTATTTCTCATGATTTAACATTTTAATACTATTTATTTTTATGTATAAGTAGGTCAAAAGCCCATTGCAGTATTCTCATCATGAAAAATTGTGAAGAAAAATTATATCACACAATTAGAAATCACAGAGAATGAAATGGGGAAAGTGATTTCCAAAACAAAATCAAGACTTAAAACATTCATTGTACTCCTTAATGAAATAACAGCTTGTTCATATTAAAAATCATATATCTCATTATGTATGATTTATTGCTTTCTAATCTTGAAAAATCGAGTAACAGTGAAGTAAGTGGTCCACGTTAACTTTTTCCCCTGATCTTTTATAAGTCACAGCTTTTGACACTGAATATTTAGCTATCCATTAAGTCAAATAACTTGAGAAAACTTTTTTTATCTGGTTCTTTTAGAATGCTCCAAAAGAATGATTCAGGCAAACCATAAAATGATTAATTCATACAATGAATTTATAAAGTATAATTGTACCCCTTCTCACCTAGTATATTATTATCTATATATCTAAAGCATTAGACAGTAAAATCCTCTGCACACATTACAGATTTCTATTTTGATGACCTTAATTAGTCAAAATAATTACTATGATCAAAAGGCCCACACATCATGAAAATCTTAGAGGATTTTAAGTAAGAGAAAATGTTGTCAATTAGGTTGACAATACCGGGTTCCTTTTCTCCAATTTCCAAAAAAAAATTCTTTAAATTGTCCCTATTTGTCGGTGATAAAAATGATTAATATTCTATGAGTATTTTCTGAAACTCAAACTTCACTGCTGTTACTGACAGAACTCTGCCCTGAAGGAAAAAAATAGTTTTTTTTCACCCAAGGCCTTTTTCCTTGTATTAATATTAATATCCCATGAGAATATTAGCTCTGGAGGAAAGAATTTGGTGGCAAAATTCTGTATTTACTCATGAAATCCACTCCCAACTTCCACTCACACATTTTAATAGGACAGTCAAAAAAAAAAAGCAGTCTTTTGTTTATGCTTATCCTCAACTGCTGAACACTCACTCTCTTTAATGTTTTACTGCAGAAGAAAAGCCAGTTTTACTAGTAGAAATTCTTCAGGCAGACTATACTACGTATTTATTAAAGTCAAAAGTATTTGTTCAAAAAATTAATTGGCATGGCTAGAATATAGAGACAGGAAATGGAGTCTTTTCTAGGCTTTTTAACCCAATATGGCTGCAATCTTGATCGGGGATGCTAAAATCTAATACACCAATTAGCCTCAATAGGTCTTTTTGTTTTGTTTTGGTTTGGTTTGGTTTTTGGGTCATACCCGGCAGTGCTCAGGGGTTACTCCTGGTTCCATGCTCAGAAATTGCTCCTGGCAGGCACGGGGGACCATATGGGGCACGTGGATTCGAACCAATGACCTTTTGCATGAAAGGCAAACGCCTTACCTCCATGCTATCTCCCGGGCCCCTGTTTTGTTTGTTTGTTTGCTTGCTTTTGGACCACACTCGGTTATGCTCAGGGGTTACTCCAGGCTATGTGCTCAGAAATCACTCCTGGCGTGGGGGACCATATGGGATGCCAGGGGGATCTAACCGCAGTGTGTTCTAGGCTAGCGCAGGCAAGGCAGAAGCCTTACCCCTTGCACCACCACTCTGGTCCTGACCCTCAATAGGTCTTAACAAACATTGTGAAATTGATGTTAACTTCCTTTACTTTCCTAGAAATGCTGTTGTAAAGATCTGGTAAAAGAAACTACTTAGTAGGGCCAAGTGAGAGTAGAGAGGGTAGAGTGTATGCCTTGCAGGCGGATACTTTATTCCCTCTAAGAGTGATCTCTGAGCACAGAATTAGGAGTAAGTCCTGAACAAAGTCAATCATGCCCTTCTATTTCCCCAACAAAGTAATTCCTTAGTGACTGAATCTTAAAAATTCTTAATATTGGTTTGCATAATCAGACCAATGGAAAAGTACATGAACTCTGAAGTCATACTTTGGATACAAGAATAGGTTTTTATAATTTCTAATATATAAACTTTGGTATACTGCATAATCTCTCTATATCTATATTCCTCATTTTGTATATATGTATATATACATTTTGTATGTATAATTTGTACATATTTTATGCTTATATATTTTGTGTACATATTTTGTATATATTTGTATATGTATGTATATATTACTTAATGAAATGACAAAGTCAGTTGGTATTTTTTTTTTTTGGTTTTTGGACCACACCCAGTGACGCTCAGGGGTTACTCCTGGCTATGCGCTCAGAAGTCGCTCCTGGCAGACACGGGGAACCATATGGGAACCGGGGGATCGAACTGTGGTCCGTCCTAGGCAAGGCATCAGGCACCTTACCTCCTGCGCCACCTCCCGGCTCCCACCAGTTGGTATTTTTATTTGTTTGTTTTTGGGGTACACCTGGTGACACTCAGGAGAGTTACTCCTTGCTATGCACTCAGAAATCGCTCCTGGCTCTGGGGATCATATGGGATACCAGGGATCAAACCCAGGTCCATCCTATGTCAGCCGCATGCAAGGCAAACACCCTATCACTGTGCTATTGCTCCAGCCCCATCAACTTCCTCAAGATGTTGTGGGGATTAAATGAGTTAAAATGTAAATTATTTTAGAGGACACAAGGAAATGGAAACATATACAATGTTCATGGATCGGGAAGATTAACATAATTAAAATCGCAATATTTTCAAAAATTGTACAGATTTACTGCAATCCCTATGACAATTTTCAAAGAAGTGATCAGACATTCCTGAAATTCATATGGAACAATAACATCTGCAAATAACTGACACAATCCTTGGCAAAAAGAAGATGGAGCAATCATTTTCCTCAATTTCAAAATTTACAATAAAGCTAAAAATATTATTTTATTGGAATAAAAACAAACCCACATATCAATGAAATAGACTTGAATATTCAGAGATGGACCCAACTAAACATTTACATTCAAATAATCATTGATAAAAGGGCAAGAAATACAAAGTGGAGCAAGAAAGTACTGGGGAAACTGATCAAGTACACGCAAAAAAATGAACTCAGACTTCCCCTTTATGCCATTCACAAATCTCAAAAAAAATGGACTAAAGACCTTGATGTCAGAGATGAAAGCATAGAGGTGCATAGGGGAAAATATAGGCAAAACACCCCATGACACTGAAGCTAAAGGCATATTCAAGGATGAAATATCACAAAGAAGTGGAAACTAAGATAAACAAATAGAACTATATTAAATTAAGAAGCTTCTACATCTCAAGGCAAAGAGTAATGAGGGTAGAAAGACCACCTACAAAGTCGAAGAAGCTTTTCATCCAATATCCATTAGATAAGGGTTTAATCTCTAAGATATACAAGGCACTGATAGAACTAACCTAGAAAAAACATCTAATCCTATCCAAAAATTGGGAGAAGAATTGAACAGACATTTCCTCAAAGAAGAAACACAGCTGGCCAAAAGGCACATGAAAAAAATACTCCATATCACTAATCATCAGGGAGATGCAAATCAAAACAACAGTGGGATATCACCTCACACCACAGAAACTGGCACACATCACAAAGGACAGGAACTTTAAAAAGTAGAAACTTCTTAAGTGACTTCTTAGTACTTTCCTTAAATAAAAAAATTCTTCTCTCCTCAATATTACTAGATCCTGTATTTGTAGGACTTATCTATTTCATGTGAATTTTAAAATGCTTTAGCATATAATTATTCACCCAATTTGTTTTTAAAATTTATTGATACGTAAAAGAGAAAAGCACAGTTCTTTTAAAAATTTTTCTCAGCTCATCTTTGATTTATAATTTTGTGGAATTTTAGGCGTTAGCCTAATTTATTTATGTGAAGGTATCAAACTCCATAATAATACTATTAGTAATAATAATAATAAAGTTCTCTTTCATATGTGAATTATAAAAATATAATAATGGAACAATAAATAGACAAAAGCATCAGAACTAGCAATTTGCAGATTGAGTTTAGCTGGATAAATTGGATGGACCTTTGGGACAATTGTGGAAGAAAGAAGGCATTCTTACAACGGATGTGGTGTTGGAACTATATATACACAAAACACAGAATTAATAATATCGTGAATTATGGTACTTAAAAAGAAATGACAAACAACAAATAAATTAGTGGAGGAAATAAAATTCCAATGTCACATCACCTTAAAGTATGGGGGAAAAGAGGAAGGAGTTCTATAAATAAAATGATTTTACAATAAGGTAACTGCATCCACTTACAAACAAGGTATGTACTTCAGAGATGGTTTGGCAATTCTTAAAATTAGCTGTGAAGTCATGTTTGGAACTGGACCACAGACTCACTCTTTTCTTAAACAAGATGTAAACAGAGCCATGAAAGATAGTGGGTACACTGTCCATGCAGCAGAAAGCTGGTCATCTTTGGAGGAGAGGGCGGGCCAAGTCACTGACCTGTCAAGGCCACACCTACTGCCTCCATCACCGCCAATCACCATTTTCCTGATGGCCCTGCCTCATCATTCTCTGTGACTCTCTTCGGAAACACCTATCCAACCGAACTTTAGGTATGCTCTTTTTTAACTGATAAAAGGGGGGCTTTTTTGGAGGGTGGATTACCCTCCCCTGGTATCTTCCTTCTTCCACGAGGCCTGGCAGCTGAATGCACACACCTAAAAACCATAGTATTGGTGATAATTATTGAATCTCTGGTCAATCTCATTTGTTTATGGCTGTCATCTAGGCAAGAATACACCAATTAACATTATGGATAGCTAACAACAAACTTGTGAAACTATCTTCTGCAATTGTATTAATGACTTCAAGGAAGATACAATAATTTTCACAAGTGTGCTTGGCACTGTACTTTTTCTTTCTTCTGTTTTAGTCTTTTTAATTTTATTCTTTCTATTTTTCAATAAATTTACTTTCACTTATCTGGAAATAAATGTATTATGATATCTATGTCAACTATATGATGTATTATCTTTAAATGGTATTTAAAATTATCTATGAAGTATAAGTCCAGTTAACTCACTGTGCACTTT
>PVKC010036196.1:0-13627 GCA_004027635.1 Crocidura indochinensis
TCTTAATTTCTGGTTCATTTAATGCTATTACCAAAATGTAACTTGCAATATGTGCTTGTGTAAACATATTTATTTTGTTTTGTTTTTGAGCCATACCCAGTGATGCACGGGATTTACTGCTGACGCTGTGTTCAGGCATCACTCTGACAGTGGCTATAGGATGGCATGTTATTGCAGGGATTGAACCTGGGACAGCTGCAAGCAAGACAAGTGCTTTACCCACTGTACTATTTCTCTGGCCCCATTCATAACATTTTTGAAATATCCTGATTTATTTATGACACCTCAAAACTGCACTAAAATGATTTGTCTCATACTTAAATTTTAGCTGTTTACAGTCTAAGTTTCAGTACTACTTTCTCAAAAGTCTTCGCTGACCACTGAGTTCAACTCTGTATTTCTTCAATCATTTTCTCAAACACTTATTGCTCTTCTTTCTTCCTTTTTTTTTTTTTTTTTTTTTTTTTTTTTTTTTTTTTTTGGTTTTTGGGCCACACCAGCATTGCTCTGGAGTTACTCCTGGCTGTCTGCTCAGAAATAGCTCCTGGCAGGCAAGGGGGATCATATGGGACGCCATGATACGAACCAACCACCTTTGGTCCTGGATTGGCTGCTTGCAAGGCAAACACAGCTGTGCTATCTCTCCGAGTCCAAACACTTATTGCTCTTTACAGTAATTAATAGCTTAACTATCTCAAAGGAAAGTCCTCTATCGCACAACTATTGATTTTCATGTAAGATGGCACATGAAAAAAATTTGTTGAGCATGCAAAATGTACACACACCCCTTGCATCTCTTAGGCATTCTTAATGACAGCATGAGGCTGGTGCATTAAACCTGGTGCTTTTTACCTGGCGCATTTTACCTGGTGAAACCAAACTCAGCAAGGTAAGAAACTTGCTTTACAGCATGTAACTAGGAGTCAAATCCAAATAGGTATGACTCAGGAAGCTAAGTTTTATATAATCACATTATAGTGCTTCTCTGAATACCATGTCCTTAAATTAATACTGTTTATTTGAACTGAAATACTCAAATACCATAGAGAACAGAGGGGAGGATCTTGGCACCTCTGGAGGTGGCAGAGAGAGGTGCAGTAATTGTACATCAAAACCACAAATGTTAACACTGTTAACAGTTAACAGTAACTGTTAACACTGTTGTTACCTGAGCTACAGCAGTTATTTTTAATATCTGAAGGTGGTATAAGGAGTCAGTGCTGGCAAATTCTCACTGATAGGGTAACAGTGCTACAGATAACATAAACTGCAAATTTTCAGATGAGACATGGCTTCGTATGTTCTGGAGGCTACTAAAGCTTTGAAAATAAGCTTCATTTCAAGTAACTAAAAATAAATCTTAAGAGAGAGAAAGAGTTACAGAATATAATTATTTTATATTAAGAAACTTCAAAGTGATTTAATTCTCTTAGGAGAGTTATATACATTCACGAGTCAAAGACAGAGTTTAGAACATATTTAAGATGGGCACTTTAGGGGCTGGAGAGATAGTACAATGGGTTAAGACCCTTGCCATGCATGCAGCTGACCTGGGTTCAATCTCTAGTCCCCAATATGGCTTCTAAGCCCTACTTGGAGTTATCTCTGGGCATAGAGTCAGGAGTAAGCCCTAAGCAACACTGAGTGTGGGCCCCTTCCTCCAAAAAGTGTAATTTTAGAGAGTTTGTTGTATGTTCTGCAATCTTACTAGATCTTTATGGCATATTGTGCAACTCACTGACTTGGATTTAGATTCAAATGTACTTGTTCTATCAATTCAACAGTATGATTAGTACTTAGACTATAGAGGAAAATAAAATTGGTGCCTTCAAAAGCCAGGTCTGAGGATTTGAATTCTGTATTAAAAAAGTACATGCTAGGGGCCCGGGAGATAGCATGGAGGTAAGATGTTTACTTTTCATGTAAAAGGTCATTGGTTCGAATCCCGGTGCCCATATGGTCCCCCGTGCCTGCCAGGAGCAATTTCTGAGCATGGAGCCAGGAGTAACCCCTGAGCACTGCCGGGTGTGACCCAAAAACCAAAAAAAAAAAAAGGTACATGCTATAAATAGCAGAATTTTAGTTGGAAATAAAACATACTTCTCACCTTTCTATGACTCTTAATAGATAATAAGAGGGCCTGGAGGAATAGCACAGGGGCTTCGAATGCTTGCCTTGTGACCATATGTCTAAGTGTTCAAATCCCTGATGTTAATTCATGCACCAAGTACTCTCCTAGCAGCTCAACCACCTGTGATCCTCAGCACCACAAGTTATATCTAGTGTACCACAGACAAATGTGTGAAAACACCACAAAGTCTGACTCCCAGGGAACAGCAGAAATAAAACTGTGGGAGCTTTTCCATCAATAATTGTGGCTTCTGGCAGTGTGACCACAGTGAGCGCCTCTGCAACTGCAGCTACCATGGCCAAGTGTGCGAGCATTGTAGTGTGTGTGACCACAAGGAAGGTGATTAAAAAAAATCACCAAAATCACAATAGCTTGAGCTGTGAGTCTTAGGAAAATGCTGAGTCTTTACTAAGGAATATGGAAGAAACATGATAGCTTAACTGAATGCAAGGCCCCAACTACATGCACATATGTATTCCTCTGTAAGCATAATATAAAACAGTTAAGAAAGAGCAAATAACTTATTTTTTAGTAAAAAATAATAAATAAAATAATAATAAAGATACTTATATTCTAGTACAAATAAAATAATAAAATAAAATAAAATAATAAAAATAATAAAGATACCGCAAAAGAAATTTACATGAAAACAGTTTTGTCTCTTTTGTTGAGTGATATATACTGAATTTCAGAAAGAGTGATTGGCACAAAGCAGGTGTCAATAAACCAATGCTGATAAAAAGATGATACGCGCAAAACTAGTAAACTTGTCATTTAAGCTCAATCTTATTGTTAAAAATGTTTTTAAAAAGATATTTAGAGGGGCCCGGGAGATAGCATGGAGGTAAGGCGTTTGCCTTTCATGCAAAAGGTCATCGGTTCGAATCCCGGTGCCCCATATGGTCCCCCGTGCATGCCAGGAGCAATTTCTGAGCATGGAGCCAGGAGTAACCCCTGAGCGCTGCCGGGTGTGACCCAAAAAACAAAACAAAACAAAAAAGATATTTAGAAAATATTTAGAAAGAAGTTTAGCAATTTGGCTGTAAAAAAACCCAAAAACTTGAGGCAAATGCAAAAAGAGGTTATGTGTCCACCCACAATGTGTAGTATAGATTATTAGTATTCAGTTTATAAACGTTTTAAATGATTTCTTCATAAAATGAAACACTAAAGATATAAGGATGTACTACAACCATCTAAGTAACTTATTGGTTACTTATTGATACCCATACCATAGTTAGTGTGTTAAGCAATGATGAATTTTAATAGCACTGATACTTGATAAAGAGTCAGGTTATTTGGGCATGGAATCTACAAGGAGATCTAACACCGTTCTCTTTTTGTTAGAATGCGCTGTATTTATGATGAAATTCTAGGCTATAACTCTTTTCTGGTCCTACCAAATCTGCCATGTAACCGCTTCTATAAAGTCAGTTATTTGGTTCAGAGGTTCATCCTCTGGCTTGAATATCCAAGTATTTGCTGCCTTAAGGCAAAATAAACAGACTAGACATAAGTAGAAATGTACACAAAGAGGTCAGATCCCTAGAGAACAATATATTTGAACACATATTGCTTGCTAACAATGTGGTTGGCCCTTGCTAAATGGCAACAACATAGAAGAACCAAGAATCAGGGATCTTACTCTTCAGACTTGCCTGAGAAAGAATAAAGACATTGCAAACCAAATAGTCTGTGAATTCTATGTATGATGGAGATAAAAGCACTCTCTGTGTTTACAAGTAGGTACTTAACTTGTCTGGGTGGAGATAAAGAAAACAACAAGAGACATGTCTTTGGTGGGGATGCTATAAGCAAGGGGTCCTCAAACTTTTTAAACAGGGGCCCAGTTCATTGTCCCTCAGACCATTGGAGGGCCAGACTATAGGAAAAACAAAAATTACAAATTCCTATGTACACTGCATACATCTTATTTTGATGTGAAGATACAAAACGGGAACAAATACAGTATGTGGCCCGCAGGCCGTAGTTTGAGGAACACTGCTATAAGGGTTAGATCTCCAAAGACAAGAAACCATCTAGGTTTAGGAGTGAGGGTAGAAGGATGCGGATGTGTGTGGGAGGAGAAGTAGAGGGATTGGGAGGAGGCAGCAAAAAGTGTAGAGGATGAGATATGCACAGATAGGAAGGAGTAAACTCCACCAGAGAAACTACAAACCACTGCAATCAGTGAGAGCAGTAAGAGCAGCTCACTGATTGCTCACTGAGAGGGGGATGCTGGTGGGTGATGCAAGACTAGCTGGCAGGGAATAGATTTTGCAGGGCTTGTGTATCTGTGTATGCGAATAGATAAGAGTGGTGATGGGTGGTGTTCTATACATGACTGAAACCCAAACACAACTATGTATGTAATCAAGGTGTTAAAAAAAAAAAAGAGTGTTGGTCTCGCTCAAAAGCAAGTCACTGAAAGGTTTGAAAGACAAGAGTGGGATTCCCAGATTTTTCCCCTTCTCTAAACCCACTCTGGAAGCTATCTAAAGTTAGACTAGAGAGGATTAAGATGAAAGAATTCGGGACCCGGGAGATAGCATGGAAGTAAGGTGTTTGCCTTTCATGTAAAAGGTCATCGGTTCGAATCTCAGTGCCCCATATGGTCCCCCGTGCCTGCCAGGAACTGCCGGGTGTGACCCAAAAAACAAAACAAAACAAAACAAAAAAAGATGAAAGAATTCAAGTAGTGAATTTTAAATTTCAATTGAGTAGTGATTAGGGTCCAACACCATCAATGATAATTATAATAATAATAAAAAAAAAGAAAACAAGCAAAACAAAACGAAAAAAAGGTAAGCTATAAAAACAGTGGGCTAAAAGCTGTATCTATAAAGTAAAAGCAACAGGCTTCAATCCTGATTTGATGTAGGGAGCCTGAAGGAAAGAAAAGTGAACTGACTGGTCAATTTTAATGTAGAAGACACAAAGATCCAAATGGTTGCAATATGGGGTCAGAATCTTCCTCTGAAAGAGCTTAGTATTCAGGGGGGCAAAATCCACAATGAAAAGACTCTGCCAGTGTCCAATGTAGCATCTAAATGCTAGAGGGGATTGACAAAGGATCCAGGACTCATGCAGGGAGGGACAGCACTTATGTATTACTTCCTTTGTATGTGAAATGAAAAAAAATAGGGGCCCAGGAGATAGCATGGAGGTAAGGCGTTTGCCTTTCAAGCAAAAGGTCACTGGTTTGAATCCCGGTGCCCCATATGGTCCCCCGTGCCTGCCAGGAGCAATTTCTGAACATGGAGCCAGGAGTAACCCCTGAGCACTGCCGGGTGTGACCCCCCCCCCCAAAAAAAAAAAAGAAATGAAAAAAATACATTTGAAAACTAATCTAACATTTTAATATATGTTCCTGGTGAGTAAAACAGTGGCTTAAATTTAGTATTTGTAGAAAAGACTAAAAATTAGATATTTTATACCACACTAGTTATTAATTAGCTATTCCTCTTTAATAATACTAATTACAAGAAGAAGATAAAGTAAGAATGAGAAGGGGGGAGAAGAAAGAGAAGATAAACTTTTAAAATTCTGGTTTTGGATCAGACCTGGTGGTACTCAGTCAGTGATTATTCCTGACTCTCTGTACTCAGATTCAGGGGACCATATGGGATGCCGGAGATCAAACCCAGGCTGACCTCCTGTAAGACAAGTACCCTACTTGCTGTACTCTGGCCCCTGACAGACTACTTTCTCTCTCTCTCTCTCTCTCTCTCTCTCTCTCTCTCTCTCTCTCTCTCTCTCTCTCTCTCTCTCTCTCTTTTGGCTTTTGGGTCATACCCAATGACACTCAGGAGTAACTCCTGGCCATGCATTCAGAAATCGCTCCTGGCTTGGGGGACCATATGGGATACCAGGGATCGAACAGAGGTCTGTCCTGGGTCAGCCGCATACAAGGCAAAAGCTCTACCGCTGTGCTATGGCTCCAGCTCCAGATAGACTACTTTTTCTAGGGATGGCAATTTGTCCTCCTTGGATGTCTGCTTATATTAGGTGCCAGGTACTTTAGACAAACAAGCACTTCACATTTCTTCTCAGATAATCTTCATCTATAAGAAAACCTTGGAGCCAGGACCAGAGAGATATATAGTACAGTGGGTAGGGCCTTTTCTTTCTTTCTTTTTTTAATTTTTGGGTCACATCCGGCAAAGCTCAGGGGTCACTCCTGGCTCTACACTCAGAAATTGCTCCTGGCAGGCTCGGGGGACCATATAGGATGCTGGATTTGAACCACCGTCCTTCTGCATGCAAGGCAAACGCCTTACCTCCATGCTATCACTCCAACCCTGAGTAGGGCCTTTTCTTTGCATTCAGCTGACTTGGATTTAATCTCCAATGCTCCATAGGGTTCCCAGGCCCACCAGGAAAGCCAAGCCAGGAGTAAAACCTGAAGAGTATGTGACCCGAAATCTATAAAAAGTGGGAAAAATTTATTTTCAGGGCAGTACCATATAGGTATCATCATCCTCTAAAAGTTTGATCAACATTAGTTTGAGACTTTTTGCATTGAATGTGGGGGGACAATATCAAAACCACACAATTCCTCAAGGAATAGCAAGCCTCTTAACAGAGAGAAGGATCCATGTGTCTTATGTCTGCCCATGTTGGATGTGGGGAAGGCTAGAATAATATAAAGTCCCAGTGACTTCAGCAGAAGGGGCATGATCAACACAGCTGCCAGAGACTGAGCTAGCAAAACTCACCCTTTCCTTAGGCCTGGCAAAGTGTAAAAGCAGCAGAGTTTGTCTGCAGAACACCCATCCTCCATTGCTAGAACTCCATACAAGACAAGTTCGATAAGGAAACCACTCATGGCAGCAAATTCCCATGGCTGAGCCTAAAGGAAGGACGTATGTCCACAGTCACTGAGCTCAGAGAATGAGTTTGCCATCAGAGGAGAGGGGTCATGAGGAATTTCATAGTTACACGGATTCCCCACACCCCATTCAGGAAAACTATTAAAAAATACCTCTCCTCATACAGCTAGTCCTTCCCACATTACATTCCCATTCTAGTAACAGAAATTGAATCCCCAAATAGAGCAAATGCTATAGTGGCTGAATCTAGGGACAGAATGAATGAGAAATAAAATTTCTCTGAAATCAATTTTTTAAAAGAATATACTTTTCAGTAAGGTAATTTTAGCTTTACAAGACGGTGCTTATATATTTTAAGGGTACTATGTTATCACATCAGGTCCATTACTAAAATGACAGTATCTTTCTGCCAGTCCATTTGACCCTTTCAGAAATCAATCATAAAGACACAGAAAGGAAGGATCAAAATGGGATATAAAAATGAAACATTTAAAATTACTGTTATAAAGAAAATCAATGAAATACATCATATTCTCATTAATACAGAATGAAAGAAACATCAATGATATAAGAAATGAGATGAAGGAGTAGAGAAATGCTTGACACAAGAGATTAAATTTATAGGAAAATTCTAAACAGGAAAGGTGCATATGAAAATTACAATGAATCAAACAAAAAAAGCTCCAGGGGAAAAGAACAAGTGAAACTGAAGATAAAAATCCTAGAAACGGCTCTAATAGAAGAGAGAAAAATGCCTTAGGAAAAGAAAATGAAGAAACACTTCAAGATTCAGAGTGATTCTGAAACAGCAGCAAAACCAGATCCAAGATGGTGGCCAGCAGGAGACTTAGGAAAGAACTTGAAAAAATCTGGAATTGTGAAATGAAAAACTGTAACATCGAGGTTGTTTGAAGCAAATTTGTTGATGTGGTAGGGCTTATTATTCCTGACAGTCCTCCATATGACAAGGGGGCCTTCAGAATGAAAATAAACTATCCAGCAAAGGACACAGTCAAATCATCAGAACGCTTATTTAAAACAAAGATCTATCACCCAAACGTAAGTGCTGAAAACTGGAAACCGGCAGCAAAAACCAACCAATTAATCAGGTACCCAATGCACTGGTGAACAACCAACAGCCTGAACACCCACTTCAGGCCAATGTAGCTGATGGAGACTATAAAGACTTCAAAAATTCTCTAAGAATACTAAATAGTTTACAAAGAAATATGGGGGACTAACATTGGTCATGAATGATCCCAGCAAGTGTGAGCAGAAGATGTGGGGCAGAACATTCTGGAATGTTCTCCATGGAAATGTGACCTGTGCCACCGCCTGTTGTTTTTTGGGAACAGTTACTAACTTTCAAAGGTATTCTAGTTTTGTTTTCAAAACCATGGCTTCAACATACTTGAAAAGAATGGTGTTTGGTGGAGAAACTGTATAGCAGGCAGTATGACTTGCATACAGCCAACCCGCTTTCAATTCCTATCATCTTATATGGTTCCTGAGCACTGCATAAAGTAATCTCTGAGTACAGAGCCAGGAGTAACCCCTACACATCGCTGAATGTGGCCCTCAAACTAAACAAAACAAAAATTTAAAAATGGTATAACTCTTCCAAATTTATCCAAACTCTTCAATTTACATTTAGCGCATAAAAGTTAAAAAAAAAAAAAGAGACGAAATAAAAGGATTCTGCTTACCCTATCCCCCTGCCCTCAAAACTCCCATTTCCTTGCATTCAATTGATTCATTTTTTCTACTCAGTCACTTCAACCAGATCCAATCCTACTCTCCTTCACAAGAGATAATGCTGGCCTTTCTGGTTCCATCTCTTTTCTTGTCACTGCCTGGTACAGGAGTTGGTTCAAATAAAAAAAAAAAATTAAGCAAACTAATCACTAACCCACTTTTGACCCCTCCCCCCACCACACCAAATGCCCTGAAAAGAGAAGCCAACTAACATATTGCGAACTGCTATCACAATAACATGAATTAAACGGGCAAGCCTTCCCTACTGCTCCCCCAATAAAAGGAACTATGAGACTTCATTAGAAGAGGAAACCAGGATAATGGATATACCACAAAGCAAGGAGATAAAAAAAACAGGGAGACCATTTAAAGAAATAATAGTGATGATTTCCCAACCATAGGAAATAAACATTATAGAAACCCAGAAAGTTAATAGAATATCTAAATTTCTAAATGGAAAGGAGAGTATAGCAAGAACACATCAATATTAATATAAACAAAAGTAAATGATAAGAATTATTAAAGGCTTCCAGGGAAAAATATAATATACAAAGATACTTGGATCAGTCTAGCATCATATTTCTCAACTGATAATATACAAGCAAGAAGAAAGTTGAGAGGCCAAAGTGATAATACCGCAGGTATGGTGCTTGCCTTGCTTGCCTTGCACATAATCGACACAGATTTGATTCCTGGCATCCCATCTGGTCCTCTGAACCCACCAGGAGTGATCCCTAAACACAAAGCAGGGAATAAACCCTGATCACTGCTGGTCCAAAAACAAACTACAACAAAAAGAAGGTAGAAGATAGAACAGCCAATTCTAAAGATAAAATTTCCAGCCAAGTATACTCTATCCTGCAAATATGTCATGAAAATATCATGATAGAATAAAGGCTTTCCCTGACAAACAAAAGCTAATGGAGTTTACCATCATTGTACTTGCATGGCAAGAAATGGTGAAAGGAAAAAAAATTAAAATATTGAGTATTGTGATAAATAATAACAGAAAATTATAAACATAAACAAGAACAAAATTAGACAACAAAAAAAATCAAATGAATTAAACATCAGTTTTTTGTGTTGTTTTTGTTTTGGGGTCATACCCAGCAGAGATCAGGGGTTACTCCTGGCTCTGCGCTCAGAAATCGCTCCCGCCAGGCATGGGGGTCCATCTGGAATGCCGGGATTTGAACCACCATCCTTCTGCATGCAAGGCAAACGCCTACCTTTATTGCCTTCATGCTATCTCTCTGACCCCTAAACATCAGTTTAATGAGTTACTGCCAGCACAATAAAGAACTTCAAATGAAAACACACAGGAGTGTGTACAAAATGTGGAATGATTTAATCATGCATGTAGGGAACTATTTTAGCACTTATTAAGACAAACACAAGCTCATAGTGAAAGGCTAAAGTAAGGTATTTAGTCAAAAACAGAGAAAAAGACAAAACCTGCAAAACATGGTATAAATGCTCAAAGGAAATGACTTACAGCTATTATGAAAGATATCAGGCTGGAAGCTGAAGTGATTATGATAAGCAGAATAAGTCAAGAAGATTCCAGATGATTTCACTCATATGTGGAATATAAATAACTCAAATAAAAGAACTGGCAAAACACAACAAAATATCTCTTAAACTACGTCAAAACATGGTGGTTACCAGAGCAAACATGGATAGTGGTGTCAAAGTTACAGTGAGAGGCACAATGATAGATTCAGTGAGAACCCGCCCCCTTTAACAGATGTGAGCTGTACTGCTCAATTTCACAGCATTAGAGATCAATGAAAAATCATTGGATGCCCAAAAAGATGAAGATGATTAGAGAGTTTGTTCAATAGATTGGAAGGCATTCTCTGGATGTGGGAGGCCTAGGTTGCCCTAGCACAGTGCTTCTCAGTTTTTTTCTGTCATGCCCCCCCTAGGAAGAAGAAAACATTTATCGCGTCCCACCCCCTGCCCCGCGTGACTGTAAATAATATCTTCATTAAAAAAAAAACTTTAACCTGCAAAACAACTCTCAGCTTCAGAGACATACACATAAACACAGGGCTTAGCTTGTTTTTTTTGTTTTTGTTTTTGTTTTTGGGTCACACCCGGCAGTGCTCAGGGGTCACTCCTGGCTCCATGCTCAGAAATTGCTCCTGGCAGGCACGGGGGACCATATGGGGCACCGGGATTCGAACCGATGACCTTTTGCATGAAAGGCAAACGCCTTACCTCCATGCTATCTCCCGGGCCCATGCTTAGCTTGTTATGACAGTGTTTTCGGAGGTCAAACGCGCCCCCTCTTTATGGAGCACATCCCACTATTTGAGAAGCACGGCCCTAGCACCACGTGATTCTGTGAGCACTACTGGGAGCAATGTTCAAGCACAAAGCTGGAAGTAGTCCCTCAGTACTGCTGGATATGGCCCCTCAAAACTCAATAAAATTAATACCTCTTAAAATACCTAGAGAAGTTACTATTTTCTTGACTGGATTTTGTTAATTATCTAGTACTTTAGACAATTGTTATCCACTGTTGTTTGACATTTATTTTATTTTCATGTATTTATTTAACAAACATTTATCAAGTAACTGCTGTGTTCTTATGTTAGGAGCTGGATCAAATAAAACTGTTATGAAATATATAGACTCTTACTCTAGTTTTATAAAAAATCTTCCTACGTTACCAAAGAAAGATTTAGTTAACAGGAATAAAGTTTTAAAACTTTATAAGTTTTTAATAAAAGGAAGAAATGTTGACTCTGGCTTTGGGGACTGACAGTTTCCTTTCTCACAAAAGTCAGTACATATCTTTTTCTTTTCTTTTGATTTTTGGGGCACACCTGGTAGTGCTCAGGGTCTACTCCTGGTGTGGAGGTTATTTACAGTGTTGCTCAGGGGAGTATGTAATGTCAAAGCTTGAGCCAGGGCCTCCTGCCTGTAAAGCATGAATTCTGCCCACTGAGCCATCTCTAGTTTGAAGTAACTACATTTCTAATACAAAGACCCAGAAATATTGAGTTACTGGTTTCCAAGACAGTCAGTGGTTACTCATGATGGGACTCTAACAGAACTGAAAACCAACCAGGAGATCCAGAATCTCTATGCTTCAGAAAATAGCAACATAAACAATCTCAAGGACCTGAATTCCAAGGGCAATTAAACTACATTCAGAAAGTCATTCTAATAAGCATTATAGAACATGAAGTCATTCTAATAAGTGTTTTTGAACATATATCCAGACACAGAGGTGAAGCTGTTTTGAAGTCAAACAATGAACCCTAATCTCATGGTAATAGAAGTAAAAAGGCTAAAAGAATGTTGACAGGGAGAAATTACTGTTTACTTTGTTTTATGAATGTCATTTTATATAAAAATAATTATTATAGGATGTTAAGATGCACATTGGAGGGGAAGATATATACAGGTCAGTGAATTAGTCATTAAACAAAGGCATTAAATCAATTATCAAAACCCACAATTGTTGTGGATGACCAGAGTGAATACACTTAACCTATCCTACCTTAGTTCCTTCCATATGCCATCAATTTCCAGGCCTGCATAAGAGTGAAATGACTGTCAGGACTGAAATACGACTCTGGTATGTTAAACTATGGTTTGAAGTTTCTTTAAAAATATCAACACAATTTTCCTTATACAAATATTCCTTATCTTAATGGTTCAAATATTCAATAATGTTTTACTTATTTAACCAACAAATTTGTAACATATTCATAGCTTTGCAAGACAGCATCAAGCAACATACTACAAAAAGCTTTGCTGTTAGAGGAAAAAAAATATCCCCGTCATGAAATAGTCATTCATGCACCACTTATGCCTGTGTGTACAGACTCTGATAGTGTGCTGTGCATGCAGAGGACAGAAAACAAAACATTATGAGAATATCAGTATGGATAAGAAAAGAGCAAAGTCAAAACAGATGGTTATTAAGTCAAGGGAAAAATTTGTACTTGACTTCCAAGAGGTATAGCATTTTAGATGCTAAAGGGAAGTTTATTCTGGTAGGTAGGCACCTTAATTTAGATTGCTAGGTTTTTATGGATGATTCCATTAGAAACAAAATCAAGATATATTTATATGTTTGAGTAAATACTGTAAGCCAGGGGTCCTCAAACTTTTTAAACGGGGGCCCAGTTCACTGTCCCTCAGACCATGGAGGGGCAGACTATAGTAAAAACAAAAATTACAAACAAATTCCTATGCACACTGCATACATCTTATTTTGATGTGAAGAAACAAAATGGGAACAAATACAATATGTGGCCCGCGGGCCATAGTTTGAGGACCACTGCTGTAAGCTATATTCACTTACATCTTGCTACATAGGTATTCTCCTAAACCCCATATACAAAAATAAAAATGAGGACAGTCTTACATGTTTGTATATTTTTAACAAACTTCTAGAATATTTAAGCCAGCTGGTAACAGTTTCTGGGAACTTTTATCATTCAGGTCAAGTCTTATCAACATGAATGAGAGAATACATACTTTGAAATAAGACAAGAATTATAATTTAATTTTGCAATATTTTGAAATAATCTCAGAAATAAATCTGAAAAACTCAGCTGGCTCTAAAAGCCAAGAAACCTGAATCATTAAATAACCCATCATGAATCTCTAAAGTTGTGAAAAATGGAATATAATTATTAACCATATTAAGTTAATATATGAATATTAGAAATTTCTTTGAGGGGCTTGGGAGATAGCATGAAGGTAGGGCGTTTGCCTTTCATGCAAAAGGTCATTGGTTCCAATCCCTGTGCCCCATATGGTCCCCCGTGCCTGCCAGGAGCAATTTCTGAGCATGGAGCCAGGAGTAACCCCTGAGCACTGCTGGGTGTGACCCAAAAACCAAAAACAAAAACAAAAAAAAAAAAAGAAATTTCTTTGAGGTGAC
>PVKC010036197.1:0-13285 GCA_004027635.1 Crocidura indochinensis
AGAACTCCTGAATGGGGTCCAGTATGCATAGGGGAGGAATTTCTCTCCCCTACCCTCCCCCCAGGGCCTGATTAGCCAGGCGTGGCCCTGAAGACCTATCTGTCATGGGGGGGTGGGATCTCAGTCCCCTGGACTAAGTGGTCAGCCAGGGGGCCTATGGCTAGCTGTCCTGCCCAGAGCCCCCAACATACCAGCTGAAGAGAAACAGAAGAACTGACATGTTGGGTCATCTGGGTGGAGCCCCTGCCTTAGAGATAATTTTATAAAGGTAACTAGAATAAGAAACATCAGTATTTTAGGTGAATAGGACTTTGAAACTCCTGTATAAATGAACACACACACACACACACACACACACACACACACACACACACACACACGAGACAGTGAGAAAGTTAGGAAGAGGAAGTAGAAGTAGAAAGAAGTAGAAAAGGGGAAGAAAGAGGTAAAAGAGAAAAGAGGGAATAAAAGATTTAAAAGATAATACATTTATTATACAATTTGACAAATTTATCACTTGCTGTGTTTGGTGATTATATTTTAATCATATAAAATAAACAAAATAATGCTTTGCAGGAAATTTGCAGTGTGAGTTATTTGTATTTGAAATCACATGATACCACTTAGTATAGTTTAGGTAAATATTGGATACTCAATAAATGTTAAATATTTAAATTATTATGATACATGCTATATATCTATTTTTATTGGTAAGTATATGTGATGGTGTGAATATCCACATAATTCACATCTATTCATAAACAGTGTTAATATCATGAATAGATGAAAACAATGAGAATTTGCTATATTTTTATTTCTAAGAGTTAAAATTACAAAATATATTCAAAGATAGTGCTTTTTTTTAAAAAATAGGGCAAGTGTGTTCGACTGTGATCAATGTTATCCATATTCTTACAGTTTATTTACCTCAACACTTATATATTCTTGTTATATTTCAGCTCTTTCTTGAAAACCCAACAGCTGTTTTCACAAAGCATCCTTTTGCATGCACTATTTCTCCTCCTGACCTCTTACATGAAAGGCAGTTGAATTATTTATGTGTGCCATGCTTCATAGAGTGGAAAGCAAGAGGGGCTGCTAACATTCATTTCCCAATTGGTAGAAGTCAGTAGTTTTTAAAAATGATAGCCTAAATAAATTAGTAGAATGAAAATCAATGACATCTTTTATCAAACACCATTAGCTTAGGCCTCCAAGTGTCAGGAAGAAGCTATCTGAAACATTTGGCCCACTAAAGTGAAGGACAAAAAGTACTCTATGCTAGGGCAGCAAGGCCAAGGATTTTCTACTTAAACAAAATCATGTGTAAGATGCTGACTGATGTTGAAGTCTGCAATTCCTTTGATTATTCGCATGGAAGGATCCAGTATGAACTCAGCTTCTAATGACAGAGACTGTTAGTTGAACTGTTTGTTTCAGAGGTAATAGAAAGATGGCTGGTAAAATCCAAGATATTAACATTGTTAAGTGACTATATCAGTTCATTATGGAGTTGAAAAAATAAAAATTTGAGAGACATAATGGTTTCTTCCTTGAACTTCTTTTTTAATGACATTATTTGTTCATTATAAAATAAAATTCTATAAGTAAAATTTAAAAAAAACTGAAGAATTTAATTGAATGAAGAAATTCATTTAATCACATCTAATGCCTCAAAAAATAAAAGGGAAATCTTTTAGGTTTTACTTTTATCCTATAAGATTTTGAATACTTCAAAGTATTAATTACAGTTAAGTTTGACGAAACCAAAGGGCAAACCATTGTGTTTATTTAATTGCTTAAGGATTTAGTGAGAATTAAATTTTCTTTCTTCTGAAGATTAAGTTTTTTTTAAGTGCGTAATAGATTCAGGTATTTGGTTTCTTTTTGTTAAAACTATCTTTAATTAGTTTTTAGGAGTTGTCTTAGAGAATTTCCAAATTAAAAAGGAAAAAATTAGATTGTTAGTTTTTATAAACAAAGTGATTTATATATAAATCAAGAAACTGGATCAACACTATGGTATATCTATAAAATGAGATACTATGCAGCTTTAATGAAGCCATGAAATTTGTCTATATAGAGAGAGATATGGGAATTATTATGCTGAGTGAAATTAGCAAGAGAGTAAGGGATAAACATAATATCACTCATTTGTGGGATATAAGAAAAAATAGATAGTAAGGTAACACTATTCAGAGACTATAGAGATAAATGTCAGGAGGTCCAGTTCTGGGTAGAAAGCTCACCTCAAAGAATGGTGATTGTAGTTAGAGTAGAGAAGGGTCTACTAGGACAATTATAGTTGGAACTGGTCACACTGGAAAGGAATTGGTGCAGAAAGGGGAGAAAGTGACACATAAGTCACCCCTCCATTAACAATAATGCAAACCACAGTGTCAAAAAGGAGAGAGAAAGAGAGAGAGAGAGAGAGAGACAGAGACAGAGACAGAGACAGAGAGACATAGAGAGAGGCAAATTGTCTATCCTAAAGACAATTTGAAGGTGGAGGTAAACAGGAGACATGGGTGCACTGTTGAAGGGTAGTGGACATTGTAGACTGACACCTAACAATGAACAATTTTGTTACCACTGATTAAATAAAGCAGTTAATAAAAAAATAAAAAAATCTTATTGTGGGAAATAGTTCAATAATGGTTCATGCCCAATCAATGGTAGATCAGAAGTTTTACCTTTCTAAGGAAGATAGACATATTAATTATTAATTATTTTTTGTTTCCTTAAGTATATGGAGGAATTGAATAACAAAAGAGTACGTGTTTTTTTTTTTTTTTTTAAATCTGGCTAAGGGCACTTCCACTGCTTGAGTTACTCACCTGCTAAAAAGAAATCCAAGCTCTGTGTTACCGAGCAATGTATGTTGCTTGGAACCAAATTTTAAAAGGATCAACTTATCATGTTTACTTTAATGATTGCTTGCTAAACTGAGGTCTAAATGTTTGAATTACAGATGTACATCTATAAACATAGAAAAATTGAGCTTTAAATACACTCCATCATATATCATATTTTATTTATTAGAATGATTTAATGGGGTTTTGACATTTGTACTTCTAAATAGTGTGTGTATTCTCCTTCCTTCTTTTAGCATGATTTAAAATTGCATAACATTTGTTAGAAAATATATGCTGAACATTTTTTGGAGATAGCATTATTTCTTTACCTTTTCTAAACAGTATAAATTCAATGGCCCTATATTCCATCTCTAAATCATGTCGTACTTTTTCATTCTTTCAGAGTCTCTATTACCAATGAATACTTTTTATTCTAGATTATATGTCTTAAGCATTTTTATGAGCACCAGAAGAAAGGAAAAATTTATTTTAAAATATAGTTTTAAACATAAAAATTTAAAATGGTGTTCATTTATCTTTCTGCATCAATCTTATCCCAACTTCTATATATCTTTTAAGTTCATATGCCTTGATTCATTTGAAAACTTTGTCAAATTTGCAATGCAAACAAAAAACTCAATGTTTCCTATTTTATTTTTAATTCCCACCATCAGCTTTTTAGGAAGTCAGCTTCTAGTAAATAGGAATCGGCTTCTAAGTAATTTTTCATATGATGTTTCTTTTATCCTTCTCTTCTATATTTTGTTTTCATGAACTATCAGATAGCTCAATGAGTTACAAAAAAGCACACACTTTAGGATGGTTCATGAAAGACAGATATAAGTATTTTAGCAATTTTATTTTTAAGTGTTTCCAGAAGATACCAGGGGTGAGAGAACTTGGCCAGTGGGGCCTGACCAGTTTTGACTCAGTGAGGTGGTGCTGCTTGGTCAATTGGTATCGGCGGACACACTGATTGTGTTATAGAAAGTTTCATCACCAAGCTGGAGCAATAGCACAGCAGAAGGGTTTTTGCCTTGCAAGAACATGACCCAGGAAGAACCCGGGTTCCATCCTTGGCATCCTATAAGGTCCCCTGAGCCTAAGCCTTCATGGTCTTAGATAGTAATAAAAAATAGAGAAAACCAAAAACTCATTTTGATAAGTCTATTTCTTTTCTACAATAAAAATTTTGTGGGGCCCAGGAGATAGCATGGAGGTAAGGCGTTTGCCTTTCATGCAAAAGGTCATCGGTTCGAATCCCGGTGCCCCATATGGTCCCCCGTGCCTGCCAGGAGCATGGAGCCAGGAGTAACCCCTGAGCACTGCCGGGTGTGACCCAAAAACCAAAAAAAAATTTTTTTTGTGAAAAGTAAGTTGAGTTAAATATTAAACTTTATTTTATATATTTAATGTACTATTAAACAGTTATACTTCAGGGCTGGAGCAATAGTATAGAAGGTAGGGAACTAGCCTACCAGAGAGCCAACCTAGTTTAGAACCATGGTATTCCACATCATCCCTTGAGTACTGCCAGGAGTGAATTTTGAATGCAAATCCAGGAGTAATCTCTGAGCATTGCTGGGTATGACTCAAAAACAATTTATAAATTTATAACCATATTATTTCCCTTTTATATTTGTATATAGCTATAATGCACATGTAAGACACATATTTGTATTTAAGTATTCAACAGGGCATTTAATTATAAATGACTTATTTTTTTCTAATAAAGTACCACTGAATTTCAAGTCATTTTCTCATGATTCATGATTTATGAAGATTTTGTTTCTTATAAACTAGAGTTTGCAATAAAGAATTTTTTTATATATAAATCTTTAAGCGCCATGATTACAAGCAAATTCATATTTGGGTTTCAGTCATAAACAGAATACCCCCCCTTCACCAGTGCAACATTCCCACCACCAATGCCCCCTCCTCCCCTGCCTGTATTCGCAACAGGCATTTACTCTCATTCTTTAACATTGTTATGCTAGCTGTTAGTGTAGTTATTTCCCTTACAGCGTTCATGACTCTAAAATTTATTTATTTTTATCATTTTTGTTTTTTGCTTTTTGGAGTCACATCCTGTAATGCTCAGAGGTTACTCCTGGCTATGTGTTCAGAAATAACTCCTGGCTTGGGGGACCATATGGGACACTGGGGGTGGGAGGATCTAGTCAAGGTCTGTACTAAGTTAGCGCATACAAGGTAAATGCCCTACTGCAGTGCTATTGCTCTGGCCCCTATTTATTTCTTTTTAATGTAACTTTAAAACTCTAAATCATAAAATATTACATAAGCTAATTATTTTATTTGTTTGACATCACAAACAATTTTCATCAAGATAAGTCATATAAGGTAAGAAAGTAATTTATTATTGTCCTTCTCAGTGCCTGAAACTTAGTACATGCTCAATATGTACTTTTATATTTTAATATATAAATATATTAAATATTTATTTAATATTAAATATTTATAAATATTAAATATTAATATAACATATTGCAATATCCATAGTAATATATTTGAATCTAGTAAGTATGTATAAAAGTTATTTCTATGCTTTCCAGAATATCAGTCACAAGAAATATATTCATTATTATAACTATTCAAAAATATATGAGAAATTATTGAGATATCTAGTGGATAACACTTTATATATTTTGATTGAAAGCTAGCTGCAATGACATTTCCTTGAATCTCATATTTATAGGTAGAAAGAGGCAATAGAAAAAGCACTAAACTGAAAGACTAAACTGAGGACTGGTTTTTGCACTGATGCTGAAATCTTTTTTTTTCCTTTGGTATAGAATTGTGCAGTTCAATTTAAATTTTACAAACTTGACTGTCCTCATGTGTAAAATGAAGTTGTGTCCTGCCATGCACTCTCTCTGTTTAGTGCTGAGAGTAAAAATTGATGCTTTACTTTGTAAATGATTAAAAAATATTTGGACATATTTGTAGTGATGAATTAGCATATCTGACCTGCAATTTTATTCCCACAAGATAGACTTTCCCCATTCAAAAATGATTCTAAAGACTACCCCTCCCTCTTTTGGGGGGTAGTGATCAGATCAGCTAGAAATGTATGCATTTTATTAAGGTAAAAACAGTCTATATTGTTTTAATAGTAAAATAGCTTATAAATTCACAAAGCATTTTTGAAAACTTAAGTTATCATAGCCACTCAACACGAACATTCTAATGATAAGTAACGACAAATTGTATAGTTATTGAAGAGTTTTATAAAAATTAAATATCTGTATTTTTTGCCAAAAGTGGGAATAAAGAAAATTTAGATATTTTAATTTTCTTTAACTAGTAGAAATAAGGCATCCCTAACTTTCTAACTTATAGTTGTGATAGAGGTAATTAGGTATTTTGAAAGACAAACCCACATTTTGGGCTTTGCATTTGACTCTGTCAGAATTTCCTGAGTTTTGTAGGGTATTTTTTTTTCATCCTTTTAAGCACTTTGAATATTTATATACAAAAGTTGACTTCAGGTATGAAAGTTATTTATTCCCATTAAAACTCAATAAATTATATTTTACAATGGTCTCAATAATACATTTTAAGTTGAATTAAAAATGAAAAAAAAAGAAATTAAAATAAAAAATTTGAAACATAACAAAATAAACATGCTTCCTTAGAAATTTATACAATGCCAGGCATAAGCAACTGTAATTATACTTATTGGCAATCTGTTTGATTGAGTTTGGAAATGTCACTGAATTTAGTTAAGATTTAGCACAACTATGTTTGCACTGACTATGAATATAATATCATTCTTTACTAAAAATAATGCTAGACGATTAGCATTTAGCACTTTGATAAAACATATTTTAGTTTTGAATAGTCATTTATTTACTCCTAATATACATATGATATATTTATTTATTTATATGTCCTATGTTAGTTTGAGTACTTTTTCAGCATTTGTTGAGAAAATATTGAATGCTATTTTATTAAAGATACATTAAAATACCATGGTAATTCAAGGATATAAACCTGATCTACTTCAAAATGATTCTGAAATAAGAGTAATGCAATAATAAGATTCCCCAATAAGCCATATAAAAACTGAGGCTACCAAATAATGCAAAATGTTATTTACTGGGATGACTGATGTAAGTCTCAAAAAGTTTTTTAAATTAGTTTGTAAAGGATAAAATATTGAAACATAGAATTTGGCAAGAAAATAACTCGTTATAAAATTATTTTTATAAATTTAATTGAATTATGTGAATATGAAATTAAAGCAAAATATCTTATTTGAAAAAATATTTAACACATTTTTAATAATTTACATAATAATTCTTAAGAAAATTACTCGTTGCAGGAGAGATAGCATGGAAGTAGTGAGTTTGTCTTGCAAGCAGAAGGATGGTGGTTCAAATCCTGGCATCCCATATTGTTCCCCAAGCCTGTCAGGAGCTATTTCTGAACATAGAGCCAGGGGTAATATTTCATATTTTTGAGGTTATGAAGGGAGATTACCCAGAGATCTTGTTGGAGTGGGGCCTAGGTATTGAACTCAGGTCCTTGCATATGTTGTAGGCATGTGTTGTATCTCTTGGGTTATACCGTGGTTTTCCATCAACTTTTAAATCATTACTGAATTATCAAAATTTTGCAAATAGTTTCATTTTCCTACTGTATTACTGAAGAGTTGAATACCTATAATTTTTGTATGTTATAAAACAATCAAACAGGTGTAAGCAATACTTTTAGATCATTTACCATATACATTATACAGAAATTAAAATGACAGTCTAAACATCTTTCTTTAATACACAGACACACACACACAATTGCCTACACTTACAGAGAGGAGGGAGACCAGAAATAAAAGTGAGGGTTAAGTAAGGGCCTCTGTTTCTTAAATAAATCAGGTAAAATTATCCATGTGCCTGATCATGGTTTGGTCCCTGGAAATTCATGATTACTAGAGCACTGTAGCATGTGAATATGGGACACTATTCCTGAGCACTACACTTTCAGGAACTTGAGTTGAACTGTGACCCCATGAACTAAGAATTATTAAAAGAACTGGTAGACCTAATAAGCAATCCTGGTAAGCTTTCCCCCACCAGCCCACAAACACCAAGTAAAAGTCTCATCCTTATCAATATTTGAACCTCCTATCTCCCATATTTTGGGGAAGATGTGGTTAGAATGAGCAACTTTGTGCTACACCTGGCTTTGCATGTTCTGGGTCTGTATATACTGGATTTGTGCACATTCATTGCAAATTTTTGGCATTGTGGTCAGGGATCACTCCTGGTGGTGCTCATGGTGCCATTTGTGGGTCAAACTAGAGTTAACCATATTCTAGGCCTTAATTCTCATATTTCTCCAACCCCACCCTCCCTTATTTATGTGCATATGAATGTACATATAGTTAAGTTTTTATGCTTATATTTGTATGTATACATATAATTCCATAGAGTTGATTTTCAAATCTGGATTTGCTTCACAAAAACAGTCTTTATTTATAGAAGACTTCAGAAAGTAGAAGGTAGGTCATAAATTTTGGACTAATCTATTTCTTACTACCTTTAAATTTTATTCAACATAACAGTTTTATTAAATTCCCCAATGAAAGTATTGCTGAATTAGCCTATAATCTGCACTCAGGTAAAAAGAGAAAAATACCATCAAGCTGAGAAGAAGAGAATCTAATTCCACAGAACAAAATGCGCTTTTAATAAACTGTGATGGGACAAGCAAGAGAAAGAAAAAGGTTTAGAGGCAAAAAATCAGAGGCACAGACTAATGAAAACATTCAATTCATGTGTCACAATCAAGTAAAAAAGGAAAGAATATGGCAAATGGGCACTGACCTTCAAGAATACATCTTCTCTACTCCATAGCAAATTCATCTGGAAGAGCAACAAATCCCTGGTAAACATTTATCTTGTGAAGAAATGCAATAAAATTGTTAAAAGAATAAACCTCCAATGCAGCAATACAATGAAACCAACCTAACCCAAGGAATATACTTTACCTAACACAGTATAACAGATCTACAGAATTATAGGCAGCTGCTGTGTCTTGAGAATGACGCAGATATGGCTTTATTTCAGACTCTTTCTATCATTCGAAACTCAAATTGCAAATATTATTCCTTATATTGCTTATAAGTAAGCAGACTTACTAAAAAAAGATAAAAACAGAAAATCACTAAAAGGTAGAATTTAAGGATAAAGCTATTCAAATACTGGAGATAATAGCCATTTTCTGACTTCACTTTGTATTATATTTTACATTTTATCAGAGTTTTTTATTTTCATAGTTAAGAAAATAATTTTATATAATGTTATAACTCCATAGAAATTAAACTGACACTTACTATGTCATTTAAAAAGCACAATGATGGGGGCGGAGAGATAGCATGGAGGTAGGGTGTTTGCCTTGCATGCAGAAGGATGGTGGTTCAAATCCTGGCATCCCATATGGTCCCTCAAGCCTGCCAGGAGCGATTTCTGAGTATAGAGCCAGGAAGCCAGGAGTATTCCCTGAGCGCTGCTGGGTGTGACAAAACAAAAAACAAAAATAAATAAATAAATAAAAATAAATAAAAAGCAGAATGTTAAATAGCTGCTTGATATCAGAAAGATTTATGTACCTCAATGTCTAAATATGAATTATTCATGGCATTTGAAACCAGGTCTTTGGCTTCTAAATAAAGTTGCAGTAAATACCTGTGTCTGTATAATACTTTATTTATTTCACATCTTTGTTTAAAATCTAAAAAAAAGTCATTATTGGGGAGGAAATAATGCTGCTTTGGGCTTCTTTTTTGCTTTCTTACCAGGGAGCATATACGGTAGTGTTTGGAAACAATATGATTGTCCAGGTTTTGCCATCTGTAAGGTTTTTACTCCTATGCTGTCTTGCTGACCCACAAAAGTTTTTTTTTGCAATCAAGAACACAATCATTTGAAGTCTACATGACTTATATTACATCTGCATCAACTTATACATAGAGGTATTCATTTCCCAGTGATAGAGAAAATATTGAATTAAATTTTCAGCTATTTATAATTTAATACATCTTAGAAATATGTCCTCAGTTTTTATTCTGATTTATATTTGGTATTGGAAATTTTATCAATATTCTAACATTTGTCAACTATTTTTTGATGTTTTGCTCTTGTTGCCAGTTATACCTTTTTTCGTGGCATTTGTCTTTCACACTTCAATCTTTTTGTATCTAAATATTTAGGGCATTTATATCATTCAAATGCTGAATATATTTATTTTTTACTTGTTTTATTTCTGTTAACTAACCATTAATACTGATGCTACTGCTGCTTTTTGGCTAGTGTATGGGTTGTGTTTTCTTTGTCACTGTGTAGAATGTTTTTATTGGTATATAATACAAATAATCTGATTGCTAGAAGAACATAATAAGGAGCATCCTACTAGAAAGTGTATCTTTCAGATACGGGAAGAGAGACACAGAATATAAGATGAGAAAATATATTACTTATATATTTTTCGTATTTTAATTAATATTTGGGGTCTTTCCAGCAGTGCTTAGGAGCTCATGATATGCCAGAATTCAAGTAATTTTCTCTGTGATGAGAAAATATATTATTTAGATTTTTGGCATACTTTTTATTAATTTTTTTATTTTTAATTATGAGAACAAAGATACAAAGAAAGAGGACAAGGTAAAGGTACAGTGGAAGGACAATCACCCATAAACAGAATTCACAGAAGTCCCCTTGCTGATATCTTAACTTTGAACTTTCAGCCAAAGAATATTAAGAAAAGTAAAACAGAACCCTCAAGTCCCCAGACTGTAATACATATTTCTTAGCAGCACATCAAGCAATCTAAAGCCATTAAACTTATGTAACTCCTTAAACATTGAGGGCATAGTATTTTTTACATTTACATGCACATGCATATTAGTTTAAGTTAACCTCAAAAGTGGTTTTTTCTTTTTAAAGATAGAGTCAAAGGAGCACAGTAAAAACGGTGTTAGAGTGACAATAATTGTTTGCATAGGCCCACCAAAATTTGGGGGACATGGAAAGGCAAAAACCTTGGTCTAAATACAAGGAGACCCTACCCCTGAATTTTCCTGGCATAAGACCGACTCTAGGCTCCAGGCAAACTAGTTTTCCCAATCCAAGTCATTGTCTGTAGTGATTTTTTGTCATACTTTTAATTAATAGTTGAGATCTTCCCAGCAGTGCTTAAGAGCTCATATTATGCCACAGTTTGAACCAAGAAACCAGCCCTTTATCTCCCTAACCATACTCATCCGAATAATGAACCAGATAATATGAACCAGGAATTCACCTTTTATTTATATAGGTTGGCACTATTCAATACCTAGAAAATCATGATTTATCCAAGTCTCTAATCATTGTGTATTTGCTCTCCAATCGGTTTGTCTTATCTTTATTTTTGTCACTAGTTTAGGATTATTAAACAGGCTAAACTTCATGAAGTACAAGTAAGAAACCATTTTAATTTCTACATTGATGTTAGTCATGCTCTATTGACTTCATTTTCCTTGTTTTGATAGCACTTATTAATTTTATTATATCAAGAAGATCAAAGAAGCTCTCTTGAAAATATCCTTGCCATTTATTGTGAATTGAAAAGAGCTAAACATTGTTTAAGTTGCTTATATAAAAGCAGAATTCTAGTTGAAACTGCCAAGTGTATCTGCCAATATATCTGCCTTCTGCCTATATATCTACCTCAGCTTCTCTCGCCCACCAGGTGGCCATCCTGACCATTTCAAGGTAGCTAAGTATGTGGTATTATCTGAGTCATTCTCTGGACTTGCTGGTAATACATGCATTATTTAATTTGGAACAAAGGATGTACGTCATGCTATGCCACATAGCTCTACCATTTTCTTTTACTATTGTTTTCATGTAATCAAATAAGTTTGGGGTAGCAGCTGTATAATCAGAGCACTAACTCCCAAATGAGAGATGTCTCAGTACACATTCCTAGTTTCCAAGAGAAACAGTCTTAGTGTCACTTGTAGCCCTTATACCTGATAATGATGCCTGCCTCTTTTCCATGACAGGATCTAGAGGAACTACCTGTTAAGCAGCAATAATATTATAAACTGGCAGGAAGTTTCTCTACATTATACCTGTTGAAGAAACAGTGGTTGAAAATCAGATACTGACACCACTATTGCTTTATTTGGCATAATGGTAGAGTGCAGTAAAACTGCATGTGCAATTTGTAAGAGTATGTGCAGTTAGCTCCAATCCAATCACTCTTCCAGGATCTACCATATCATATTTATTCTTCATGATGAATCTGACTAATGCATGGAACACCCAGGAGACATAACTATTAACCTGGCAAAAACCACTCCATTCAGGTCCAGCTGCGCTTAGGACCTATCACATGAGACACTGATATTTGGGGCATAAAGGATGAGAGGAAGACATTTTCTTCCACCTTCATCATTATAAATGCATGTTAGATATCGTCAAAGCTCAAAAATAGTATTGTTTGTGGTCAGAAATTCAGATCTCCCATTAGTTCTTTCGTATGCTTTTTTGCCCTTTTCTCTAACATCACATAGTTTCAGAAGACTGATCTGAAAGCAATTTTGAAATAATATCCCAAGCACTGCTCAAAATAAAAATCTTTAAATGCAAATAATTTTGGATCAAATAGAACTGTTTCCTGTTAATATGTTTTGCACAGTTTGTTGGAATAAGTCAATATCTGTGAATATCACTACAAAAATCCTGATAAGGTGAAACCCCAGGAAGAAAGAGCAAGTTGTTTGCCATATATTCTTCATATATAGAATACAAATTTATTTTCATGGTGCTTCTGTCCCCATTTTCCACGTGTAGTAAAACATTTTGCATTAATTAATGCAATGCTATGCTATAATTTTCACTTTGGCATCTTAGGACTTCAAACCACAATTTACTATTCAAACTGTGTCAGATTTGAGTTTGACAACCAGGCTTCTTTGACTCCAATACTCATAGATTTAACACTAAATCAATTAGAAAAGTAAAGAACAAGGAAGCTTAGAAACTGTTACAGAAGAAGGATATTAAGAGTCTCAGCATTCTTGCCTGCCAAAATTTATGTTTTTTTGATGTAGATGATTAAAGGATCAGATGTAAGTGCTAGAGAATCATTATAATGATAAGTAAAATTGAGATCAATTTTTCTAAATTCCCCAAGAAAAATAATATATACAGCAATTAAAAGTATAATTAAATTATTGCCTTTGTAGACAATACCTGGAGTAAAATTACAACGACATCATTAGTGGTGTGAACTTGGACATTTACTATACCTTGTTGAGCTACGAAAAGATCAAGTGTTTGATATGACTTACAAAATAGAAATGCTACATATAAAATATATGAAAGAAAAGTACTATGTATCAATTGAAAAAACAGATCTTG
>PVKC010036198.1:0-13287 GCA_004027635.1 Crocidura indochinensis
AAGCTAAGCGGAAAGGCCCAAAGATACAATGCATATGATACTAATGGCTCCAGGTCCATAGCTTGGGAACCTCCAGGACTGCACAGGAGAACTATGGGGTGTCAGGAATTGAAGCCAGGTAAAGAACATTCTAAGCATATGCCCTATAATAACCCTTGGCCCCAAGAATTACACCTACTTTTAAAAAGATCAAATAATATACTACTTACGAAGCATCAAAGATGTGAACATTAAAGCTAATATGGTATATCACTGTTGACCAAGAATTGTTGGTCACCTGTCCTATTTCCTCTTTCTCCCCCATTTATTCCTCCTCTTCCACCTCTTTTTTTTTTCTTTTTTTCTTTTTTTTTTTTTTTTTTTTTTTTTTTTTTTGGTCTTTGGGCCACACCAAGTGATGCTCAGGAGTTACTCCTGGCTATGCGCTCAGAAGTCGCTCCTGGCTTGGGGGACCATATGCGGAACCTGGGGATCAAACCGCGGTCCATCCTAGGTTAGCGTAGGCAAGGCAGGCACCTTACCTCCAGACCTCCAGCGCCACCGCCCAGCCCCCGACTCTTCCACCTCTTTTTATTCCTTCTCTTCTTCCCGCCTCTCCTCCATTCCCTCTTCCTTTTCTCTTAATTTTTGGGCCTCTCAGCTGATGGCTATGCACTCGGGAATTATTTCTGGTGATGCTTGGAGAACCATATAAGATTTGAGACTGGAACCTGGATCTGTCACATGTAAAACAAGTACTCTATCCACTGTACTCTCTCTCCAGCCCCCAGTCCCAATTTATTTTTAATTGAAGTATATGCCTATATCGTGTAATATAAATTCACTTTAACAAAATCACATTCCAGATAGGTTACTGGCTTGAAGTACAAAGTGAAACCTCACTTAAAGGTGAAAGATTGTGCTCGTGATCTAAACCTCATTACAATTTATTGAAATTCAAATATTTTAGGTGTAATCCTTTCCATCTTTAGCAATTAGTGTCTTTATACAACTCTGTTTCATAATTTATTTATAAATATTCAGAAAAGGAAAAGAGGAAGGCATGGAATAATCATTTTCAAGAAGAATCATTTCTGAGTAACCTAAAGGATTCTGGGTTGAAGTCATTCATCCAATAGGCTCTCATCTTTTACCATAATTTATGGAGTTACTAAAGTGCATGTATTTATATATTTCATGTCATCATAATAAAAGGTCTCCTTGAAAGTTAAACAATTTATTAAATAATCAAAGTGAGGAGTTCAGGAACAACACAACAAATTTTATTGAGAATTCTCTAGTATTCTGAAAGATATTTTATACCTTGGGAAGAAAATGGAATACTAAACCCTTTTGTCATCAGAAAGTATAATTTATCAAAACAATCAATAAAATTTTAACATTATTTTTGGTTTTCAGTTTGGGGTTTGAAGTATTGAATATCCCCAATTGCCAATTATTCACTAAGTCAAAGCTTCAGAATAGGGGCTAGGCGGTGGCACTGGAGGTAAGGTGCCTGGACTAACCTAGAACAGACCACGGTTCAATCCCCCAGTTCCCCATATGGTCCCCCGTGCCTGCCAGGAGTGACTTCTGAGCGAATAACCAGGAGTAACCCCTGAGCGTCACCGGGTGTGGCCCAAAAACAAACAAACAAAAAAAAAACAACAAAAAACAAGCAAAAAAGCTTCAGAATAATTAAACATTTATTCTCTAATTCTGATTTTTAGGTTGCATACTCATTGTTTTATCTATCCATAATTACTTTCTGGTCAGTAGCAGAGATCAGGAAGTTGGTGGGTTACTTTCCTCACAAGCACGTAGATATTTTTCCTGCGTGACTTTACAGGACAGGCAAGTTCAGTCTGATTATAATTCTAAGCGTATGTGGTAGTCTTAAATTTCCTTTCAGACTGTCAGTTCATGGAAAGAGATTTCAAAATGAAGTCTCAACTTCTCATTCATAAGCTATAGGAGAATTCAAAAAGGATAGAAAATTGTTTACACACAAAAACCACAGCATTTTTCTTGGGTATATTCAGATAAGGCCTTTATTACAAAGAAAGAGTGTAAAATGGTGAAGAAGAGTGAATCAGACTTATGATCTGCTACTTTTTTTTAATAATCTGAATTACTAGGATGTCAAAATTTGGCATAACAGAAAGAAAATTACTTGCATTATTTCTTGATATCATTAGACCCAAACATAGTAAAGTTGTCCAGTTATACAAAACAAAGCTCTCATTTTGATAATATATGTAATTCCAAAATTGTTATTCCCCCCCCCAACGGTTGATTTATGGGAATATCAAAAAACAGAACTTTCTAAGCATTTCAGGCAATATACATAAAAATAACTGGTCTTAGAAGCCAATTATTTCTTGTCTTCTCTTTTCCGGTAATTTTATGTCTTTTAGTATATCCTTTAACATGGTTTATCCTACATGGAATAATAATAGTGTTATGGGATGTTATGATACTAAAATGAGATAATTAAGATGAATGAGTAATATTTAAATGTTCAAAGTGGTATATAATGTTGAATCCCTATCCTTTGGATAAGATTCAAAGAAGCTAGGCTAACTAGTATTATAAAAGAAAGCTTATTGCAGAAAAGCTCAGACTCATTATCAGTCTATCTCTCCATTTCTCTTCACTGTATTTAACAGAATGTATTATTTATGATATTTTTTCCTTTGGTTTTTGGGTCACACCTGGCAGCACTCAAGGATTACTCCTGGCTCAGAAATCGCTCCTGGCAGGCAGAGGGGACCATATGAGATGCCGGGATTCAAACCACCATTGGTCTTAGGTGGGCCACTTGCGAGGCAAACGCCCTACCACTGTGCTATCTCTCCAGCCCAGCAGAATGTATTATACTGAGAAAAAGTATAAAAAATAAGAAGAGACACAGAGTCCAAAATAGTTCAAATGCAATACTCATTGCTTTTTAGAAAACACATTTAAGGTCATCACTGGACATAATTCCTGTAAAGAGTTATCTATCCGTCAAAGTGCACAGGCACACTTGGGTTACCATTACAGGCAATGGTAACATATCTGGTACTAGTTGTTGCCCGATATCTGCAGTTTGGGGACCTGGATGCCCCTGTGTCCCTGCAGTCTGTCACCCTCATTATACCCCCATGACAGTTCATACTGCCATTTTTACACTGGATATTGGGAGTGCGGCAGATACTGTTTATTTTCCAGATGCTTTCATGAATGAAGGTGTTGACAGGCTTGCATCGAGGAGAAGTCATCCTCCGGCTTTGCATCATCGAGTCGCAGTATGTATTACTACCACCTATTCCTGCAGAGTCCACATGTTGCCTCTGGAATCGTTGGTTCTGCCCATATGAGGGTTGTGTCAGTCCTAGGCCCAGCAGGGTCAGGAACAAGAATAGAAGTAGTGAAGGGTTCTTCTGGAAAGCCATCACTTCCTTGTGGGTGACTAAAGAGAAAACAAAGAACAGGAGAAAGCAAGCTAAGAATTAGACACATTAGACACTATAGAGAGGTGCTGAGAACGTCAAACTGATATTTCATCTGCTTTACTGAATTGCAATTTTTCCTCTATTTTTTTTTTTTTTGGAGAGACAGGGTGTATTTACATCCAGCTGTGCTCAAGATCTGCTCCTAGCTTTGTGCTCAGGGGGACTTTTTGTAGTGCTGGGACACAAAATCAAATTACCTGCATTAATGGCAAGCTCTTAACCTCTGTACTTTCTCCTGTGCTTCATTTTCCCTTTTTACATATTCCATCTCTCCATATTTTGGCTCACCACTCTCACTTCCCAATGGTAGTGGGAATGACCTTAATTCACTGTTACTAAACACCTGAAATACAACTATGAAAGATTTGTAATCCACAATGGCCTCAATAAAAAAAATTAATAATAATAAAATAAATAAATTAAAGAATGAGTTTGAGAATTAAAGAATGAGACTATTGAGTCTTTTCAGAAAGAAGAACCTTTGAATCCTCATCTACTGCTGATGGGAATGTCGAGTAGATCAATCTTTCTGGGTTTGTTTTTAGCCATACCTGACAGTGCTCTCACAGGAATCATTATCTTTCTCTCTCTCACACACACACATCATCTTTTTAAAAAAAAATTACTTTAGTTATGCACCATTGTCACAAATTTTGTCATGTCATGAGTTTCTGTCATTAAATGTACACCACTCGCGGGGCGGTGGCACTGGAGGTAAGGTGCCTGCCTTGCCTTGCGCTAACCTAGGACGAACTGCGATTCGATCCCCCAGTTTCCCATATGGTCCCCCAAACCAGGAGCGACTTCTGAGCGTATAGCCAGGAGTAACCCCTGAGCATCACCGGGTGAGGCCCAAAAACCAAAAAGAAAAAAAAATGTACACCACCCTTCACCAGTGCACATTTCTCTCCACCATTGTCCACAGCTTCCCTCTCATCCACCCATCCCTGCCTGTCTCAGGGTCAGGCATTCTCTCTCTCTCTCTCTCTCTCTCTCTCTCTCTCTCTCTCTCTCTCTCTCTCTCTGTCACTCTCTCTCTCTCGGGCAGGCATTCTCTCTTTCTCTCTCATTCTCACTCTTTCTTTCACACATATACATATGTCATAGACTGGTTGGTCTGACAGAAAGAAATCTTCTGGGGTCCCTTGAAAGTTGTGTACCTGGGATGGCTAATGAATAACAGAGGCCAAAGAGTCATGTTGGGTTCAAGCTCTGTTCCTCATATTTACTTCTCCATAATATATATTGTTCTGGAGTCAGGACTGATTTTGTAGTCTCTTGCCAGTCATAAGGAGCTATACAATGGCAACCCACTGACTCAATAAGTTGAATAGTATATGGACAAATGGGGCCAAAGTCCTAACTGCTTGCTTAAGTTCTTTTGATAGTTTCTTTTTTTCTTTTTTTTTTTTTTTGGTTTTTGGTTTTTGGGCCACACCCGGTGAACCGAGGTCCGGTCCGTCCTAGGTTAGCGCAAGCAAGGCAGGCACCTTACCTCCAGCACCACTGCCCGGCCCCCTCTTTTGATAGTTTCAATGGCAAGAGTGTCCATACTGGTTCCAGTCCTTTCTCAAAGGAGGTAGGAAATGCAAATTCCAAATCACCATTCTACGTGCCTCCTCAGCAGCTCCTTGCAAAGCAGTTTTATATTTCAGGTGGCAGCAGATAGTCAAGGTGCGAGGAAAAATAAGAATGGAAATCTTGGGTAAAAAGTTACTATTGACATACTCCAGGGACCGGCCAGTGGCACAAGTGGTAGGGCATTTGCCTTCCATGCGGCTAACCTAGGACAGACTGTGGTTTGATTCCCCAGTGTCCCATATATCCCTAAACCAAGAGCAATTTCTGAGCACATAGCCAGGAATAAACCCTGAGTGTCACTGGGTGTGGTCCAAAAAGCAAAACAAACAAACAAAACATACTCCAGGACATCCTGGTGTATCTTGGACAGGATTATAGATAGGCATTTCCCTCTCAATACTGGAGGCTGATCCTCCACCTCAAATTGCAGCTCTCTCTTCCTCTCTCTCTCTCTATTTCCCTCTTTCTTTCTCTAACACCTGTGATAAACATTCTTATTCAGATCAATTATCCATAGGTCTTTAACCTGAGTCCAAATGGCAGCAAGATTGTCTTTTGGGCCATTCTGATTGTAGAATTTGTAAATGTCTGTTCACACCTTAATCCAATCCTGTAAAGACAAACTACTCTCTATAGAAAACCAAAGACAAATTTTTTGTACAAACTGGAGAAATTCCTTCATCTGATGTTGGATGATTTTTAACCCACATCTATGCAAGGCATAGTGCAACACATCAGAAAATAAGTGTTCTCTAGAATTAGTGACTTGGTGAGCATGGAGAGGGAACAGGAGGAGACATGGCTGGAAAAGCTAAAACTCAAGACATGCTAAGGATAGCATGCGTAAATGGTTAAGATTGACCACACATGTGGTGGAGAGGGCATGAATAAAGCTGATATTTCCTGAAGCCTATCTGAGTGAGTCTGATTCTCGCTGCTCCCATGAACCTTCAGACCCACCGGCTGAAGGGGGTCGCAGAGCCACATGGCCTGGGATGGCAGAGAAAGGCCCCTCCATGTGTCCACCACCATCCAAACTCATACTAAGGGCTCTAACTCTACAGAGCCATAGTCAGTCTTATGACAGTATGCCTCAAGGGTAGAGACACCCTTATCTCTCTTAGGCCAAGAGAATTTCCTTTCTAATTTCCTCAACGTTTACTGCTTCTATGCAAAAACAAAAACAAAAACAACACACCAGCTTGCCATATCTGCCCCCGCCCTTTTCCTTATTTTCTTCTTTGAATTTTATTAATAGCTTCTTAGATAGGGGCTTCCACCTTTTTTATAAAACCATAGAACATGAATCACCTTGTTCTGCCTCATATTTATATGTCCTCCTACAAATAGAGACAGAAAAATTAGTGGGTGGGACCGAGGAGCCAAGCGGTCTCAGGAGCATTGAATGGAAATCATAAATGGTCAGACCTAAATACCCAAACCAAAGTCAACGACAATAGAATCAAGACTCAAACTATAACAAGGTATACACAAAAATGGACCTGTTACACTAGCAGTTCCGGTGACTAAAGTTTGAGTTATGGGATGACTCCTGGGAACTACGGTGGAGGGAGGTCAATATTGGTGGTGGGAATGGACCTAATTCACTGTCACTATATGCCTAATATACAACTGTCAGAGACTTGTAATTCACATTGGTCTCAATAAATATTTAAATATAAAGAAATTCAAATTATTTAAGCACTAAAACATTTTGTAGTCATTCAATAATATTGAAATAAATAAGTCACATAAACTATATTTAATAAACTATAATCACATAAACTCTGATTCTTTGTTGTATATGAAAATATTTCCATAAGATTATTCTTTGCCTATTGTCCCACCTTGACCTTCCAGGTGGGGCGCTGTTGAGAGCCAAATAAAGAGTTTGGGAGTGAGGTGCTCAGGGTCTTTTGCCAGAGTTGGCTAGCTGGCTCCTGGTGTTTTGGAGCTAGCAGCAGGCTGACAAAGGACTCTCTTCGCCCAACCTTTTACCTCTTAACCCTCCTGTCTGTGTGGATTTTTGCTGCAGATAAATATTACCAAGATCTCCCCCCACCCCAAAGGGGGACAAGGGGATGGGAATCAATTTCTCATTCTGGGAGCTCTTTGAGGATTCACAAACAATCAACAAAGGAATAAATGAAACCCAACAAATGAGGCAACAATTCATAGTAGAATCAAGTGAAAAAAATCCAGTGAATTGAGCTGAAAAGTGATACATAATGAAGGCAGGAATAACCCAATAATAATAACAAGCCCTGCTTGTCAATATTAATGACAATGACTGCTAGTCCAATCAGGTGCTAAGCTGCAGCTGTTATTTCCAGTTTTCTATTTGTGTCAAGGTTTTCAGCCTCCTATGTGTTTTCTCTTTCTATTCTTTTGGAAGATCTTATCAAAGTTTTATAGATTTCTAATCAAGTACGTCTTCTGCTCTGCAATAGATAAATATTGCCCTCTCGTATTAAAGGAAATGATAGATTTGCAGGCACAAAAAGACAAAGAGAGCTTAGGTCAACACCTCTTTGCAGGGACCAGACCCCAGAGTACAAACAGGAAGTAGGACTCAATCTGATCATGTGAACAAATGGCACTACAATTTTGGTAGTGGATGTAGTGAAGCTTATACACACACAAAGAAATGTGAGATGGTACTCTTTAATTTATAATAATATATAATACTATAAAGCAATGATAAAACAAAATAATTTTAATTTTAAAGGCTATAGACAGTAAGTAGAACTAGAGTTAGCAATATTCAAAAGAATCATTAGGTGGCAGCAGTGTATAGGATGTCGACCAGGTCTTTGCAGAAGGTAGCCGTGGTACAAGCTTTGAGGACATTACAGTTCACATATGGGTTGTTAAGGGTCTCAGCCTGACACTATGCTTTAGATATTAAAATAAAAGATACTTCACTAAAAATAAAGATACTTCACTACACCCAAATTTTAAAGTAAAAGTAACAGAGCTCAGGATATGCCCACAAGGATATCACAAATAATTATTCACTTGTTATTAAATTTTATGGCTATTATTTCCAGATCATCATCCTTGTAGCCTTGGGGAAATAATTACGCGTTGTGTGTGTTTTTCACTGCTGTATTATCTATATCTATAGTATGAAAGCACTCAGGGTATGTGTTTGAATCACAATGATTTCCTCATAGTAGAACCACATTTATTTTTGATGGGGAGTTTCTCATTAGATCAGGGAAACTGGGGCCTAATTTGACAATCAATTCAATGTAAAGACCCACAAATGTGATGCTTCCTGAGTGTATTGGGTCATACCTGTGGTGTGCAAACACCTCTAGTGTAATATCTGGGAACACATGGGTAGAAGAGTTCATGTGATGCCACAATAGAACTGAGTTGATGGCATGCTTTGCAAGCTACCTAACCCCTGCACTATCTCCCTAGCTGCTTGATTTTTTTTTAAGTGATTGACTTAATTTTCCTCTCTGAGAATTTTTTTATTCATTTATAAAATGAGAGAGTTGCTTACTTTCTAAGTTTAAATTTTTCTTAAGGAAAAGAGGTAATTTTCCTAGATTCTACATTAAAGTCTAGTGTCCATGGAATCGAAGAGATAATTTTGTATTAATTTGTTACATGTGGAAACTGGGTCACTAAATTCTCTGCAATCCAATCTCATCGATTGATATGTCTCATCCCTAAAGGCTTGGCATGTAACCAGATATAAATATCACCTCTAGTTAAGGCCCTGGAATGACACAATACAGGAGCCTCACATCCTAGGCAGGCACTTGCTCATTTGAGTTTGGAGGCTTTTATGTTCTAGGCTAAAGAAGCAAAGGCATTTTTTTGTTTCTGATTTGAAGAATTTTTACATTTAGGTTTTAACATCTTAGCTAATGTTTTCTCAAAAATCCTAGTAGTCCTCACTTCCTAAGATATCTAGAAGCCAAATTCCAGCAAGTATACACCATGGACAACTATACCAAATATCTGTCCCCTCCTTCCATCCCCAGCTTCCTTATTCAACTCTAAATTCATCCCAAAAGAGAGGTAAAGTGGAATTGAGAGAAAAAGAGAAACAGATTATTTGTGGTACAGAAGTAAATACTTAGGGGCTGGCGAGATAGTACAGAGGATCGGGTGCTTGCCTTGCATGTGCCAACCTTTGTTTAGGTCCCCCAAGCACCACCAGAAATAATTCCTGATTGCAGAGTCAGAGTAGCCCCTGAGCACTGCTGGATATGGCCCCAAAACAAGCCACAAAGAGGAAATCTACCTAGGCTAAGGGTGCTGAGCTTCTCACTTATCCTTAGTCACACACAGCCAAATATTTAACTGTCAGTCACCATTTTTTGTCAGTGGAATTTGCTCTAGCTGTCACTGGCCAACTTTATCTTTTATCTCAAATTAATCCTCAGTCTTCACAAAAATCATATTCCTTTTCTTTCTCCACAGGCAATTGTTTGGGTTCAAGAGATTCAATAAACATTATGTATCATAGAGGTAACTTGACAATTTATGTGAGTTTTTATGGTTACATTTTGCATAAATATAGTTTCACTCTACTATATATTTCAGGATAGTATCTCCTAAAGTGAAAGTATAACACACAATGCATAGTTCTCCCTTTATGTCCCTTTAGGTCTTCCCTCTGACCTACTTTGATCTTGAGATTGTACCACTTTGTTTTCAAATGGATCCAAAACTTTCTGAAGAAAATAGTGTCAAAAGAAACAAATCGAGCTAAAGCTTATTTCCTGTGTCTTTTTTATTTATTGAAGGAGAGGTTTTCCCAAACATCTCAAGGGGTTACATGTGGTCCTGGGGGTCAGTCGAATGCATGCTAGGTATGCACCCTCACCACTATTCTATCTCCCAACCCCTATTTTCTGTTTTGTTTCTTATTAAACTTCATACGATTCCTGCACCTAAGGGAGTTATGGGTGCATTCCATTAAATGACTTGCCCAGATCTTTGAGGATTTTATCACAATTTAGGACTCTCTCATAAATGTATAATTAGTTGCATTTCATTAATTTCCCTTTATACATTTAAGCCATACCCAAAGAAATCCATTTTAGGGCCGGGCGGTGGCGCTGGAGGTAAGGTGCCTGCCTTCTCTGCGCTGCCTAGGACGGACCGCGGTTCGATCCCCCGGTTCCCATATGGTCCCCCAGGCCAGCCAGGAGCAACTTCTGAGCGCATAGTCAGGAGTAACCCCTGAGCGTCACTGGGTGTGGCCCAAAAACCAAAAAAAAAAAAAAAAGAAATCCATTTTAATTTTAAACTTTAAAATCTGATTTCTCTTTTTAGTTAGTGAATGTGTGGACCCAACAGCTTTAAAGGGTGGGACAGATTTGTCTGGAATAGATAACTTGTTAGAAAAAGTATCTATATAGATAAACAGAATAATAGAATACCAGGAGAAAGAATCTTACTAAAATCTGGAAGATTCCCTTCAACTGAAGATGAGTTCCAGTTGTTTGTTCCTGGAGATGGGTTCCAGCTGTTTGAAATGTGTGGCCAATCCTCCTTCAATTTATATAGTAATCAATTGAATGGGGTGGAGAGAACAGATCTAAAAGTTCCCAATCATAAAAGAGACACGAAAACAAAGGGCTGTGCTCTCGGACAAATGAAAAGAGTCATTCACTTTTCTCCTGAGCAGGAATGAGTCAAATATTAACCCACTTGGATGAATTAAAGATTTGCTCTGAGAGGACAAGTTTGGTAAACATGGCCTTTGGTTCCAAAGCTACCTTTCTCTTACGTTCATTTTTCATTCTCTTCTCTTTTGCGACTAGATTTTATAGCTCACAGCAATGATCTGAATCTAAAAATTGTTCCTAATCTTAGAGGCAAAACTGCCTTAGAGAAATCTTACCGAGTAAGAAGTGATCTCCCAGAAGGATGCTTTTATTCACCCATTTGCTTCATGAAAGAATCCTAAAAATAAAAAGCTATTCTAAAATTTTCACAGAACCAAAAAGGCCCTCACAAAATTATGAAATAGCTATTAGTCCTCTGGCCCTGACTCCAATCTTCCTGCAAATGCTTGCAAAATACTGTTTTTAGTATTCAGGATTAGTCTCTTGTGAACAGAAAACTTAAAACTTAGCTTTCTTTTTTTTTGTTTTTTTTTGTTTTTTGTTTTTTGTCACACCCGGCAGCACTCAGGGGTTACTCCTAGGTCTATGCTCAGAAATGGCCCCTGGCAGACACTGGGGACCATATGGGATGAACCACCGTCTTTCTGCTTGAAAGGCAAACACCTTACTTCCAGGCTATCTCTCCGGTCCCAAAAAACTTAGCTTTCTTTGTCTAAAACTGCTTAGCAGATTTCCAGCAAGCATCTAAACTGATATAAGATGTAGAACAGTGTTAATTTAAAAAAAATTTTTTTAAATCCTTTACTGTCATCCACCTGCTTCTGAGTTTTTGTTTGCCTATATTTGAGAAATAATAAACTAATGGCAGGCTTCCTGCCAGTAAAATCATTTGCACTTGAAGCATCATTGTAATTTCATGTTATACTTAATACTATGAAGTTCTCAAATATGTCATATAACTATAACTATGTCATGTAACATAACTCACTAGAATTGCGTGAAGTATTACATAGGTCAGTTTTCTTCTTTTTCTTTTCTCTGTCTCTTTGTCTTTACCTTTCTCCCTTCCTTTCTCTCCTTTCTTTTATTCTTTTTCTCTATTCCCTTCCTTTCCCCCTTTTTCCTCCCTCCCTCCCTTCCTTTCTCTCTCCCTCTATTTTTCCTTTTCTTTCTTGCTTCTACCTTCCCTCCTTTCTTCCTCCCTCCCTCTTTCCCTTTCTTTTATTCATTTTTTCTTCCTTTTTCTCTTTCCTCATCTTACTCTTCCTTCCTCCCTTTCTCCTTCCCTGTTTTTCTCTTTTCTTTTTCTTCTCTCTCCCTTCCCTCCATCCTCCCTCCACCCTTCTCCCCATTCTTTTCCTCTTTATTTTTTCTCTCCCTCCCTTCTATTTTCCTTTTCTTCCTCCTTCCCTCTCTGTTCCTCCCTCCTTTTCTTTCTTTTTCTTCTTTTCTCTATTTTCTCTCTTCCTATCTTCTTTCTCCCTCTTTCTTCCTCTTCTATTTTTCTCTTCCTTCTTCACTACCTTCCTTTCCTTCTCTCCCTCCCTCTCTTTATCATGACTTTTCTTTCTTTCTTTCCCTCTTCCATCATAAAATAACAAAAAATGGTACAAGTTTCAAAGCTTGAAAAGTGACTCTACTCATCTTTCCAGCCTCAGCGTGAGTACTCTCTCATTTTTTTTCTTTAATATGGACCGCTTCAGGAATTTGTGTGTCATCCTTGCACAGGGCCCATGCTAATCTTCTCTGTATCATTTCAATTTTAGTATATGTGCTGCCAAAGAGAGCATGCAAAGGCCTTTCTTAACATCCCATCCTCTGCCAGAGGAGTTGTACAGTCTGTGGACTCATTGTATGCAGTGCACAACCCTGCAAAGGAAAGTTTACAATAGAAGTTCCAGAATATCAGTTTAATACTAGACTTCAGATGTATCTTGGCATATCCCCCAAAGAAAGGCGTATTTGTATAAAAGGTAATGGTGTCTCTAAAAATAATTAATCATAAGAAAAGAATATGGGAGCCAGAGCGGTGGCGCAGCAGTAGGGTGTTTGCCTTGCACATGGCTGACCTAGGACAGACCGCAGTTCGATCCCCAGGAGTCCCATCTGGTTTCCCGAGCCAGGAGCGATTTCTAAGTGCATAGCCAGGAGTAGCCCCTGAGCATCACCGGTTGTGGCCCAAAACCAAATATAAATAAATAAAGAAATAAATAAAGAAAAGAATATGATGAGGGGCCGGGCAGTGGCGCTGGAGGTAAGGTGCCTGCCTTGCCTGCGCTAGCCTAGGACAGACCACGGCTCGATCCCCCGGTTTCCCATATGGTCCCCCAAACTAGGAGCGACTTCTGAGCACATAGTCAGGAGTAACCCCTGAGCATCACTGGGTGTAGCCCAAAAAACAAACAAAAAAAAAAGAATATGATGAAAGGCCTCACATTTCTTCTTCTTCTTCTTCTTCTTCTTCTTCTTCTTCTTCTTCTTCTTCTTCTTCTTCTTCTTCTTCTTCTTCTTCTTCTTCTTCTTCTTCTTCTTCTTCTTCTTCTTCTTCTTCTTCTTCTTCTTCTTCTTCTTCTTCTTCTTCTTCTTCTTCTTCTTCTTCTTCTTCTTCTTCTTCTTCTTCTTCTTCTTCTTCT
>PVKC010036199.1:0-13285 GCA_004027635.1 Crocidura indochinensis
CCCGGAGTGCCTGACATAGCATTGGAACGTCTAAGCTAGAAAGATCCCAAGAATTCAGACACTGTGGGTGCCAGTGACTTTGTACATGTGCTTAGAAAACATGTTTGTCAAAGGCTTCTCCTGGAAATAAGTATGCTTCTTCTGGTTGTGATATCTTAGCTCTGTCTGGCCTTCCTTAATAAACTGACCTCTCAATTCTAGTCCGTCTTCTCAATGGAACAATGAGAAGGTGGAGTTTTTCTATTCAACTCATTTCAAATGGGAGATATATGCAATTCCCAATGAATCGAACTCAGGAAAGGACTCCCTGAGTAAAACATCTAGGAGACTAGGAGAAAGACTCACAACAATGTGAAGTCCCCAGATGTGCCTTAACTAGCCTAGGAACAACCCAAAGAAATAAGTCTTCAGGGAACATAATTTGGAATATTGCACCAATTTTTTAAACAAAACAACAACATCAACAAAGTTCATCACCCCTGGCAGCCACAATAAATTCAGCAGGCCAGAGCAACCTTCACACAGCAAGTTTCAACAAATTAAAGATTTCTTGCTTCTCCACGTTGGGAGTCAGAGTCACCCACATCAGTTGAACAGGGATGAATGCTGAGGTAGGGGGGCTTGGAGTAAGATTTGGGGGCATCAAGCAAGCTCAATACTCTGTTTTTCCAGCCTTTTTGACTGCATATCACACAACTCTATCTTCCTAACAGGCTGTTTCTCTCTAACCCCTGCTTTCAACATACTCTAAGATATTCTCCCACACATCCAGAGGAATCCTCAGAAAATAAATAGATGGTTTCGCTTTCACAGAGCCTTAAGAGCTATGGCTAGAACATTCTGCACATGATCCTCTAATGTTCGTGCTTTATAGCCTCTGGAAAGAGAGCCAGCATGAACATGAAGCTCACTAGCTCCTTTCTGTTATCTGACAAAACACAAATGAGAGAAAAAATCCCTCCCAAACTTTCTGTCCATCCCAGCCCCACTTCCTGGAGTAACCCCTGAGCATCACCGGGTGTGGCCCAAAAAAACATATACTACTACTACTACTACTACTACTACTACTACTACTACTACTACTGATAATAATAATAATAATAATAATAATAATAATAATAATAATAATAAAACACTTTGCAATGCAGAATATCACTGTGCTTTGAAAGAGGAAACTAGAATATGTATCTTTATTTTTCATTCCATCTATCTTATATCTACCTTGTATGCTTTGTTTTGTTTTCTTTGGGGGCCACAACCAGCAATGCCCAGGAGTCACTCCTGGCTCTGCGTTCAGGTATCACTCCTGGCAGTGTTCAGGGAACCCTATGAGAAGCCTGGAATTGAACCCGGTTCTGCTACATGCAAGGCCAATACCTCCCTGCTGTGCTATGGCTCCAGCCCCCATCTTATATGCTTTAAAAAGAAAAAAAGAAAAATCGAAGGCCAGGGCCGTCCATGGAGCCAGAAGAAGCAGTGATGTGCTAAGCACTTGTCCATTAGCATTTAAAATTAAAATTGAGACCTGGAAGGGTTTGAGCAAGTCTTTGTTATTCCAGCACCACCAGGGAAGCACTGCTCATACCTCATTCCTAACAGACTCTTAAGTACTCTCTCCCAAAGAGGACTGGGGGGGAAGGGGGCTGTCACAACTCATTACAGCAGTAGGTCCCCCAAAAGTCTGGTAGACTCTTGCAGCACTGCCAAATCGCACACTGGCCACCAAGCAGCCTAGACACAGCCCTTGAGAAGGAGCCCCACTAGCTGAGTTTGGCAGCCCCGATCAGGGGTTCAACAGGGAGGGCAGCTCAGGGCTCAGGCAGGCCCAGAGGAGGAAGGCTGTCACCCAGTTTCCCACGCCCTCTCCAGGCCCCTCTTTTCCTCTGCAAGCCACTTGCAGGCAACTGTTCTAATCTTTCTTCAGATCAGGTGGGGTACCCATTAATCATTTCTGTCATCCCACCCCAAGAATCCAGGGCAACAAAAGCTCTGTTTTTCTAAAAATTCTCAGTGCCAGAAAGGAAATTCAAGCAGAAGGTCCTAGCCTGGACTCCTCCTGGCAGAGGCAGGCTGAGGTATAGAGTGGAAGAAGCCACCTCAGACTCTGATTCTTCTTTCCATCCCAGAAAACGTGCTACAGAAAAGTTTGAGAGAGGATCCAGGTGGGAATTGGGGGAGAACATGGAGAGAAAGAGAAGAATCCCAAGAAGGAAGACAGCTGGGCCATGGAGGGAAGTTGGGCAGATAAAATTCAGACCAAGACAGACATCAACAAACGTGCACAAAACCCGGATTAGATTTTCATCCTTTGAAGACCAACTGTTGGTACAATTTGGGAAACAAGAAGGCTCAGATTGTGGCTCAAAAACATAGCATACCTTCCACACCCTAAAACAAGGTCAATGGCAATGAATGAAGCCAAGGAGAGGCCCCAAAAAGAACAGGCCTCCCTATGAGCTGAAAGTGGAAAGATTTGCCTATCCAGGCAAAAGGGTGACCCTGAACCCTCTTGCTGGAGAAAACAAGAACAACAGGAAACAGGAGAGAGAAGGTCCAGGCCCAAAGCCTCCCCAGCTAATGGTACCCAGCTCTTTCTGCATACAGTCCAGAAAGAAGGACATAAAATAAAACACACAAGACACCCATGGTTTTCTCCTCCCACACTGATCCCCACCCACCCTTCTATCTGCTCAAGGACAAGATCTTCACAAATGAGGGAGAGCACCCCCTTAGTGGCCAGGGGGGATTATTGACCCAGTCTTGGTTTCTCCAGTTTCTTGTGACCATACAGCCTCACAAGATAAGAGAAAAGTGGGACTGAATTTCCAGGAATGGTTCTTTGGAGTGGCACTGAATTTCTTATTTCTTGATGAATTTCAATATAATTTCCAATTACAATGTGTGGCAATCATTTATTTGTGAGGGGTGATCCGCAAATGCATGTCTGTTGCTTGGTTTCAAGTGTATGAATTAAAATATCAAGTGAAATCATTTAGTCTTCATTGATCATGTGACTTTTCAAATACTCTTATAAAAACAAATAGGCAGAACCCAGCCAAAATGGAATGATAGTCCCCCAAATGGAGGTTATAGAGGCAAAAGTAATAGCACAGTGAGTAGGGTATCTGCCTTGCACATGGCTGACCCAGGTTCAATACCAGCATACCAGGTGATCCCCTAAACCTGCCAGGAGTAATTCTGAATGCAGTGCCTGTGAGCACTGCTGAGTGTGCCCAAAACAAAACAAACATAAAACAGTGAATATAGCAAGAGGCCTAGAAAAACCTTCTGACTAGTTAAAAATATATAGGACATGGAGTCTCTCCAATGCATCCAGATTACAAGCCAGACTTGGGTAATTAGAGGAACTTCTAAGGATTGTAGAAAGACCTTACTTAGGTCATCACCTTGGCTGTGATAGATTTGAAAAGAATGAACAGAGGTCCATTATTCTGGTTTTGATTGCCTATAAGTACAAACTAAAGCTACTTCAAAACATGGATCATTCTGCATCCTATGAGACAGTCAGCTAAAATCCAACTGCCTTGGAATTGGGGACTCAGAAGCAAATCTTATGAACATCAAAAGGCCAGACTCTTACCACAAATGCTACAGTGCTCCTTAGCGTAGATTCCCACAAGAAGCAGCTCTGAAGAAACTGGACCGTGTTCCATATGGCTATGGTAATTCTCTTCACACGGTCCACATCTCGGGATAAGATCTAGTCAAAAGAAAAAAAAAAGGCAAACTTGGTCAAAATATTCCCAAATACTCTCTGCATCAATCAGTTCAATCATTCAATTTACATTACATGTTGGACAGCTGCCAGAGTACAAATAAAACAATAGAAAAATCTCTAGACTTTCTCTAAAACTTCTTCAAAGATGATAACCCAGAGGGACCAGAGTGAGAGCACAACGAAGAGGATGTTTGCTTTGCATGCAGCTGATCCAAGTTGAATCCCCAGAATCCAATATGGTCCCTCTGAGCCTGCCAGGAGTACTTTCTGAGCACAGAGCCAAGAGTAAACCCTGAGCACAGATGGGTGTGGCCCCCTAAAAAAAATATATATGATCACCCAGAGAGAGAAAGAAAAGCAGAGACAATTTTGAGTTCCTTGGATAGAGAATTTGTTGGGGGGGGGATACATGTTCAGCACAAAATAGGCCTAAAAGCTACTCAACTAGATATTGTGTGTGTGTGTATGTTGTGTGTGTGTGTTTAAGAGAGGCAGAAAGGGACAAAGAGGACATAGGAATGAGTGTACCTTCAGATGGAAAGAAAATAAACAGATTTAAAGCACAAAGTTGAGAGCTTCTTGTTCATACAGAGCAGAGGAAAAGACAAGGGTGAGAGATACAGAATAAGAGTAAGGCACTGTCTTGCAAGTGGCCCACCCAGATTCAATCCCAGGCACCGCAAATGGATCCAGAGTGACCCCTGAGCACAGAATCAGCAGGAAACCCTGAACACTGCCAAAATAGCCCCAAAACCAAAAGGGGAAAGAAAAATGTCTACACATGAGAGGCTGGGATACGAGTTCAGATCACCCCTTCCCAGCTGTGGGAGTTTAGCCAAGTGTTTCCCCCACAGTAAGTCATGAGGAATGGGCAGAAGAAAAGGACCCTCACATCCTGAGAGTCTGGGGCATTGGCATCCTAAATACAAGTTAAACTTGCATAAAAAGTTGGTGGTATCACCCCCTTGTGAGAAATGGACTGGGTGTTGACTTCCAACTTGGCCTCCCTGGCTTCACCCACATGGGGAGAAGGGAGGTCTTGTTTGGAAAGGGAAATGTCTTCTCTTCCCCACTAAGGTTTCCCTTCCAAGTCAACACAGCACAAAGCAATAATAATAACAAGGGCTGATGTCAGACACAAGTGGGTTGGGGAGGGCTCATATTACACAGAATCTTGGACTACAGGAGATAGCTAATACAGGCCCAACAAAACCATGGGGTGTGCAGCTCGCTGAGCTTCATCATGGCCTTTTCCAAGTGCGCCCCCAAGTGACTGGGAAGCCAGAGGAGCAAAGAAAAGAGATTCCCTGTGTTTTGAAACACCTTCTCCAAGCCCACAGGAAGCAGTGGAAGTAATAAACACTTGGCAAGTGGGACAATTTGTTCCTTGTCACCAACTCAAAAAGGACAATAGGAACAGGGAGAAATCCTGAATCGTGTCTCCAGAGGATAGGGTGGAGGGTGGTTCGTGAAAAGTGAAGGTCATGTTAGGAAAGAAAAATAATGCAAGGCATCACTTTCCCTGAAGGACCCGGATCTTCCCCCCTCCTATTGGGCTGTTAGATATCCTTTTAGTTGGAAACAGGGCAGAGTAATGCAGACTGGGGCCAGAGGGGCACTATACCACTTTGTCCCACATGTAGTCAACATGGAAGTCACAGGAGCTGCTATAGGGGGATCCAAGGCCAGACACTGCAGCAGAGTCACTGTGTTAGTACCTGGGTGGACACCACTTGCAGAAGTTTCCTGTAAAAAGTCACAGGACCAGGAGCTTGAGAAATAGACAGCAGGAAGGGCACTGGCCTTGTACACAGCCAACCCAGGTTTGATTCCAAGAACTCCATATATTCCTTCAGGAGTAGCCCCTCAGTGTGCCTGGGTGTGGCCCCAAAACAAAACCCAAAAAGTCACAGGTCCAAAATGATAAGGGCTCACAAAAATAAGCAGGACAGGAAACCCATAAACTCAGCAATGGGTTGGGTAGGGGAGTAGCCTTTGATGGAATTTCATTCTAGACATGATCAGGAAGGAAGAGGGGGAGTTAAGCAACTTGCTTAGGATATTAAGGAGAAAAGAATGAGGAAATAAAAGGGAGGTGAGTGCTGGGAAAATGCAATGAGTAAGAAGGTCGCCCCCAAAGGCCAGACTGCAGGGATACCCACCTTTTTGGACAGCTTCCGGCTGTCCTCCATGAAGCGCTTTTCTCTGGGGGTGAAGGTCCTAATACTCGCTTTGACCTAGAAAAACATCATTGCTTTCATTTTATTAAGAGAGAGAGAGAGAGAGAGAGAGAGAGAGAGAGAGAGAGAGGCCATAGTGATAAGAAGGGCCTTTGCTTTGCACACAGTCTACTGAGTTCTATCTCCAGCGTCCCAAAGGGTCCCACTGAGCACAGCCAGAAGTGATTCCTGAGTGCAGAGCCAGGAGTAACCCTTGAGCAGCACTGGATGTGGCCCCAAAAGAAATAAAAATGAAGCAAAAGAACTTGGAGTTGGGGAGGTAAAGCAGCACATGCTTGGCATGCAGGAGACATGGGGTCAATCCAGGATATCACCAAAAAAAGGGCTGAATGCAAAGAAAAAGAGCATGTTTAAATGGACATGTTTTGTTCATCTCTGTTTTTTCGTGAGCAATTTGGACAATGAAATGTGACATGATATCAGAAGATTTGAAAGCAAGAGAACCCCGAATAAAAGGAACCCAATAAGACAGGTACTTGAGGCGATTTTATAGAAAATGCAGCATTTTCTAGGGGGCCAGGTGGTGGCGCTGGAGGTAAGGTGCCTACCTTGCCTGCGTTAACCTAGGACGGACTGCGGTTCAATCCCCCGGTTCCCCATATGGTCCCCTGTGCCTGCCAGGAGCGACTTCTGAGCAAATAGCCAGGAGTAACCCCTGAGCGTCACCGGGTGTGGCCCAAAAAAACAAAAAAAAAAAAAAAAGAAAATGCAGCATTTTCCACCTTGTGTCTTGTGTCATCAAATCTCACTTCTGATCTCTAGGAGTTGCCAGTAGAAATTAGTATATATGTATTATAGAAACTAGCATTGAAAGGGAAAGTATTAGAAGGTGTAGCTTCTAATAGAAGTAAAAAAAAATGATTCATGCTTTAAAAACAAGTTGAGTATGTTCTAAGCTCGCAAGATTAACAAATACATGCATATTGATATCATTTACAGAAATGAAATATTCAAGATGCATTTTTTTAAAAAAAAAATCCCTCCCTTAATTAAGACTTCTTATCAAGTCACTGCTTGTCTGGATTGTGTTGGGAAAGAGATATCATCCAGATGAATTGAGTAATACATCCCAAACGTGGGGCCATTTCTGACAGCTTATAATTGTCTTGAAAAAATGACAGGTGGGGGCTGGAGCGATAGCACAGAGGTAGGGCATTTGCCTTGCATGTGGTCCATCCAGGACAGGCTGTGGTTCGATCCCTGGCATCCCATATGGTTGCCCTAGCCAGGAGCAATTTCTGAGCACATAGCCAGGAGTAACTCAAGCATCACCGGGTGTGGCCCAACTCCCCTTCCCCGAAACAAAAAAGAAAAAATAAATAAAATTGGCAAAAATACCAATGTTCCCCTGAATTTTTTGGTGTTTTTTTCCTCTTAACCTAAGACTTTTTGAGAATTAAGTAACGTCTATTCTAGAAGTTCAACAGGATGAAAATCAGTTCAAAAATGCCTGAGATAGTACAAATTTGATGTCTAAGTTTTACTTCGTTCTCTTCTTTGTCCACTTCCTTCAGTCTGAAACACTATATTTCACTTTAAGTCTTTCCAGGCAAGTTCTCCTTTGACTTTGGGGATGGATCAACCGAGGGGACTGGGTTTAGCTCAACTTACCGGATTATATATGAGGTCCATCTCCAAGTAAATGACTCCTTTAAAAGCATTCTCTAAATCTTTGTTTTTCAACGCATAACAGTTTTGTTGTCCATCTCTTATCTGTCATCAGCAACAACAACAAATAAAACATCAACTTTCTATGTGGTTCCAACTAAAGAACTCGAAACAGTTCCCATGAGCCATTTTGAGAACGGGAGATGTGCATATGGATGAAAGAGAGACCAACTCATCCATCATTAGTCAACATTTCATCTTAGAGCATTTTTACAACCTATAAGATAAAGAAAGGAACGATCTCGGGGCTGGACTTGAGTAGTGGTGGAAAATCAGTGGTACAAATTATGACTACATTTACGTGTACTTCCTTTCTTGCATTCCCAGAGGGTGATTCATGTTCAAAATAAAGCAAAACCCTCCCACGTTAATGGCTTGGTCTTTTCACGATGGTCGGGATCATGAGAAAAAGGGGGAAAAAAAACAGAAAGTTATGACTCAAAAAAAGACCGAGGAGATAAGATAACTAAATGCAGGAGTCTTCTGGATTGGATCTTGGAACCGAGAGAAAAATGATTCCACTTTAGTGGGAAAACTGAGAAGATGAAATACAGACCAGAATTGACAGTAATGTATAATGCCATGTTTTAGCTTAAATATGGGCAATCATGGTGAAGGGACAAATAGATCTCTAGGAAGTTTGTACTTTCTTTGCAATTTTCTATACATAAATATTTGGGGATTCCCACATCCAGCTCTTATTTGTGGCTCATTTGCATGGCTTATTTGTGACTTTAAACTAGGGGATCACTCTTGGCAGGGCTTGAGGGACCAAACCCAAGTTGGCTCTTTGCAAAGCTGGCAGTCAACCCACTGTACTCTTGCTCTGACCCAATACTTGAGACTTTCCCCCCTAAATTATGAAGGGTAGTAAAATATGTTTAAGAGATTCGGAGTGGTTGCACGGGTTCGATCCCTGGCATCCATAGTGTCCCCTGAGCACCTCTAGCAGTGGTTCCTGAGTGTAGAGCATGGAGTAAGCCTGAGTACCACTGAGTGTGGCCAAAAACCGAAAGAAAAGAAAAAAGGAAACAGATCCTCCCGTTTTCCATGCATAAACCCATTGCATGGCCAGCACACAACTCTCCCTATGGAAACCAGCACACAGGCCCTCAGAAGGGTCTGAGATCATTTGGGGGAGAAATCATTTGGGTTCCCTGGATGTCTTTCCTTCTTTCATCCACTTAGCCAGAAATACTGTCAAAAACTTAAGCTCTGTCTAATTCCACCTCTATCTTTTCCAAAGCAACCCCATTCACCATAGGAAAGGGGGCACAGGTCCAACTGCAGCTGGGACCCCCAGCTGGAGGTCCCCCAGGAGGGGTCCTCACGGTCAAAGCTTGGAAAGAGCAAAGGCAATGATGAGAGCATGAAACAGGAGTCACATTTTACCGGCCTGTGGCTCTTTTCAGAAGCAGTGGCCCAAGTCTCTTAGGAATGGGAGTGGAAATAGGGTGATTCAGTCATAGGTGAAAGTGGGGGAGCAAGGAGGAAGTACAGCCCCACCTGCCCTTTGCCCCCTATTCCTCCACCTCTCTCCTATGGCTTTCCTGGTTAGTGGCTTAGAGGAAGGGGTGTCCCCAGAAAATCTTGCCTTCCTTCCTCCAGGGGATCCAAACAGGATTTGCAGCTTCCTGCTGGGTCCGCAGACTCACTTCATCAACGGTGGGTGTTAAAGTTGAAAGAAATAAAGACAAAAACAGTGGGACAAAGTGCCAAGGGCCTCTGGGTCCAAGCCAGCCTCCTAGCTATCACTCCCCTGGATCCCTATACTGAGCTCTTAAAATTTCCATGAGTCCTTTGGGAGGTTCAGGAAAGGTCAACAGAAGAACAGAAGAACAAGAGGAATTATCTCCCCTATATTTTATATTTTATATTTGGGTTGAACAAAAAAGTTGGGTTGGTTTTTGTTTTTGTTTTTTGGGGGGAATTTGGTTAGTGGTTATTTCCTTTTTCTCACTGTGTCAGCAAACTACAAATATTGTGTTAGAGCTTTGGTCATTTCCTAAAGAGAGAGGTCACTTGTGTCTGACACTTGAATACAAAACTATCCTGAGATTCACCAACTGCAAAGAGTTGGGGAAATTACAGGGGGAAAAAATCCCAAGGTGAGAGCAATAGTACAGTGGAGTGGATGCCTGCCTTGCACATAGCTGACCCAAGTACCCCACAGGGTCCCCTGAGTCCACCAGGAGTGACCCCTGATCTCAGCCCCAGACCCTAAACAGAGGCAGCCTTTTGGCTGGAGCACAGAGACCCCCATTTCACTGCCTCTCAACCCTTACTATCCGTCTGTGAAAATTAGAAAGGTTAATATTTCTTCTGAGCCATAGTGATTGTTTGGGGAAGGAGTACTCTCAAGCAGTGCTCAAGGAGCTCGGGAGCACTTCCTATGATACTTGGGAATTAAATCTTTGAGCCCAGAAATGCTGAGGGTGATGGGGCCACTATGGGCATGCAGGAATATTAATGATTCTTTTTTTTTTTTTTTTTAATGATTCTTTTGTTAACCCGTGAAATCACCTTCTCTCTCTGCCGTGGCTTTGCATCTGGAGCTATGAAAAGCTCATTCATTTCTGTTGTGGAATGCTTTAAGCATCTCAGAGAAACAGCAGTGGCCACCTTGGACCCATGACAAGAGGCTCTCCCCATTAGCAGGAAAGCAGCATGTGCCCCACTTTTGTGATTTCCATGTGTCTCTTCTGATCAAAGGATAGCAGAGAAATCTTATTAGCAGTGTTTCCTCCCTTAGTCTATCTTCTCCGCCCACATAGAGTCTGACATGCATGCTACATGGTTCACGGTCATTCCAACATGCCAAGATAGAAACCTGTCCTATGAAAGTTCCTTGATTTAACTGAATCGTTCCTATTGGACCAGGGTAACTGTTCAGAAATTACCATTTCAGCCCTGCTCATTTCTTAGCTGCGCACATATCCATAAATAACCATGAAAAAATGAGCAACAGCATAGAGGGTAGGGTGTTTGCCTTCCATGTGGTCAACCCAGGTTCGATCCCCAGCATCCTATAGGATCCCCCAAGCCTGCGAGGAGTGATTTCTGAGTGCAGAACCAGGAGTAACCCTTGAGTGTTGCCGGGTGTGGACCAAAGACAAAAAAAAACGAAAATGAAATATTATTTCTTTTGAGACACCAAATGTCTATATTCACCTACACACACATACACACAAAGACAATTGTCTGAGTGTGTCTATTTCAGGGCACAAAACCCATCACAGGTGAAACTTGGGCAAACACTTAATTGAAAATGCAAATGAAGGTGAGCACGGACATTTATTTGATACAAGCAATTACGGAAAATTTGTCCCATAAAACTAATTAACGGAAGCTGTGTGTGGTGTCGATGGCTCATTCGCACATGGACTCAGAGATAGAGCCCAGTAGCCCCCCCAACCCCCCATTTTTAAGGACTAATTTCTCCTATCTACACAGCCATGGACTGAGCACCCCATCCTCCTACCTACCTCATCCTCCACCAGCTGAGAATTTCTTCTTAACATCTTGGAAAAACACAACCAAAAGCCCTTCCCATAAAGACTGATTTGGAAAATTTCTTCCTACGTTGGTCATTGGATAATTTTATAAAGGTCAACACAGGATTGAATAGAAAGGAATGAAGGAGAGGGGAGAGAGAGAGAGAGAGAGACAGAGGTGGGGGGACTTGCCTTGTACCCTGCAATTCAACCCCCAGCACTACAGAGCAGAGAATCAAAAGCATCCCTGACCACTGCTGCTAGGGGTGGCTCTAAACTCCGAGACATATCTGGGTTCACTTCTAGGAAGAGAGGAGGAGTAAATGAATTTATCATGTCCTATTGCAACAGTGGCTCCTGTCTCAGCCAGAAATGTCTCAATCTCTAAAACAGGCTTCCTGTTTGCCAGGGCGATTGTACCATTGAAAGAGTAATGTGGAAATAAACAAATAGTCAGTCTTCGGATTAGAAAACATTCTAATCGCAATTTTTGACTGTCTTCACTCAAAAGCTAAAAAGCTTTGTCCATTGATGGTATCATATTAAAAGTAGCTGTTGAAAGTCAGAAAGAGATGCTGGAGCGATAGCACAGTAGGTAGGGCATTTGCCTTGCACGGGGCCAACCTGAGTTCGATTCCTAGCATCCCATATGGTCCCCCAAGCCTGTCAGGAAACATTTCTGAGCATGGATCCAGGAGTATCCCCAAACCCTGGCACGTGTGGCACAAAACAAAGACCAAAAAAGTCAGAAAGAAGGTTTTTCCACTCGAAAAACCTGTGTTCATACTTGAAAATATTTTTTCTCTCCCCTCACATCTAAGTAAATTTCTTTCAATAAAAAAACTATCTGTATCCAACCCAGATTTGATCCCCAGCACCACCTATGGTCCCCACAAATCCTCAGGAGTGATTTCTGAGCACAGGAGTAAGCCTTGAACACCACCAGGTGTGGCCCCAAAACAAAAACAAGTAAAAAAAAAAAACTATTTAGTTTCACTAAAGAATAACAATTACAATAATGATAATATTGCCAGAAGGAAATGAAATATGGGCTGGAGCAATAATACAGGAAGTAAGACTCTTGCTTTGCTTGCAGCTGACCCCAATTTGATCCCCAACACTGCATATGATCCCCTGAGCACAACCAGGAGGCATCCCTGAGCCCAGAGCCAGGAGTCAGCCAATCCCCCTTCCAATCCAAACATTGCCCCCAAAAAATGACTAAAAGAGAAATGTTCAAAGGGCAAGAAAGAGAAAGAAGAAATGCAGTCACAAAGAGAATCTCCGTTTCTCTTTTCTTGGTTTGTAAGAGAAATAAAGTCATGAAATTCTCTTATCTGGAGACTATTACGAGGAGTGAAATGAGTCAGAGGGAGGAGAGACATAGAATGATCACACTACTTTGTGGGATATAAAAAGAAAAACTATCATGGTAATAATATCCAGAGACAATAGAGACGAGGGCTAGGAGACCAGTCCATGGGAGGAAGCTTGTCACACAAAGCAAGGAGCACTGTGATAAGGAGAGTTGGGAATGATGACTCTGGAAAAGAATTGAGTGCTGAAAGGAAGGAAAATGATGGGTATGGTACCCCTCAGTAATAGTATTGCAAACCACAGCGTCTAAAAGAAAAAAATGGGAGAAAGAGAGAGAGGGAGAGAGGGAGAAAGGAAGTGAGAGAGAAGAAAAATGTCTGCCACAGAAACAGGCAGGGAGGAGTACTAGAAGGACACTGAGAACACTGGTGACGGGAAAGGTGCCCTGGTGAAGGGTGCTGGACATTGTATGACTGAAACTCAATCTTGAGTAATTTTATAACTGTATCTCATGGCTATTCAATTAAAGAATTTATTTTTAAAAATTAATCAATAAAATGAGACCCCAGGTTTCATCAGAATGGCAAGGCAAAGAGATCAGCAAGGGAGGTGAGCCTTCCCTTTCCATGTCCCCCAGTTCTCATGGTGAGCCCCGTGTTCTCTTTCTGGAGTCACTGACAAAGTTATGAAAATAACAAACCAAACAGGAGCAAAATCCCCAATTACCCTTTCTTCCTTTCCCCACCCCTGGAATCAGTGTGTGGGGGTGGAGGGGGGAGTCTGCACAAGGCTCAGAGCACTTGGCAGCGAGCCCTGCCAACGAACAG
>PVKC010036200.1:0-13276 GCA_004027635.1 Crocidura indochinensis
GGAGGGAGAAATGGAAGGAAGGAGGGAGTGTGGACAATAAAGGAAGGGAGGAAGGAAGGAAGGAAGGAAGGGAGGGAGTGCAGAAGGCAGAAAGGGAGGAATGAAGAGGGGAGGGAAGAAAGGGAGTGTGGAAGGAAGAAAGGGAGGAAAGAAGGGAGTGTGGAAGGAATAAAGGAAGGGAGGAAGGAAGTTAAGAAAGTAAGGGGAAGAGGGAAGGAGGGACGGAGAAATGATAGAAAGAAGAAAAGATAGAAGGGAGGGAGAAAGGGAAAAGCAATGGAGGGAAGGTGGAAGGAAGAAGCAAGGGAAGAAATAAGGGAGGGAGGAAGGAAGGAACGAAGAAAGTCTTGTTGAAGCACTCACAATTAAAAGGTACTGGAGCAATACTATATGCTAAGGTGCTCTTGATTGTCCAGATTAAATACTGAGTGATGAGCTGGGATAATCTCTAAGGATAGCTGGATGTCATCCCAATAAACATAAAATAAAGGCCACTTTTCACATGCTATTTGAAATAAAGTTTCTACTAAGATAATATTTTATTAATTGACCAATAGAAATTATTATGACTATTAGAGCTCATAATGAGTAAATTTATTTTGTATTTTATTCATGTATGTGCAAGCAATAAATAATATAGTATTTCTATTTTCAAAAGAAGATGTATTTACAACAAGACATTTTAATTGCCCAACTAGATAACATTAGCTCTTGAAAAGTTCTTTTTAAGAAAATCAATATCATATCTCATATTTTTTAATTTCCTCAAAAAATTTTATTTAAAGTGAGCATCATCAGCAAATTAATCATATACTTAAATACAAGATGTCGTCTAAAAATTTGCTTTTGACTAAACATATGTTAGGACACATATAACCATTTTTATCACTGTAAAATGTCATGGCCTTGCTTGGCCAGACTTTCTTTCTACTGCCTTAACCTGGAGTTAAGAAAATTCAAAACTTTTCCACTATTACTTGACTATCTGGAAATCTGCACTTGTGTTAAACAGTGTAACACTTCAGAGATATTCTTAACACATATTTTGAATGATTTTTAATGCTGGTTTGGTCTTTTAGTTCATTTTATCCAGTTATGCATCAAAAGTTCTGTGGCTTCAAGTAAGCTCTAGTTTGATGCAAGTTTGTCAGGTATCCCTTCCTCCAACTTCCTGTTTCCCTAACCTTTTCTTTGAGATGTTAATACCACCTGAAGAATCAGACATGGCCTTTCCTGGGATTAGTGGGCTATTTTAGATAAAGAAAAAGACTCTGCCTAGGGAGATGCAGGAGGAACAGCTGAGAGCAGAAAAGGCTGAGAGAAGAAGCAGCAATAAAAGCTACTTAACAGAGAAAACTTTGCAGAGAAGCAGCAAAGAGCTCATCAGGAAAAGAGATGAGTTAGCCAGACATGATACAAAGGCTGATAGGGCCATGAAATAAAAGCAAACTGACTCTGATGAAACTTTAACTGACTGCTTCTGAATTATTTCTGTGCTGTTATCCTGCTTCTTCAGACTCACCAGCTGAAGGGGCTCGAGGTGCATTGCCAAGGCAGACTTCACTCAATATGTAGACATTATACTTTATATTTTAATCAACAACTGGCACTTAAACATGGACACAGGACCTAAGAACCAGAGAAGACCTCAGCAATGGTGACTACCTTGACCTCTGATGGCTAGTCATGGCCTTTTTGAGCCAGACTGAGAATGGAAAGCTCAGAATGTTGGTATCTGTGGTCCCTGTTTTGAACATGGTGGAGAGACATTTGGGCAGAACAAGAGCAAGCAGTGAAAGGGAGAGAGCTGAAAACTTAGAGTAAACTCCCAGAGGCCGAAACTCACATTCTTTCTTCTACCAAAGAAGACCTTGCCGAGGACCTTAGTTTAGCCTCCCAACCTGCAGAAACCTATAACAATCACTGGGAAGAAGACAAAAAAGAATACTACATTGCAAGGGAACAGCAGTAGGCAGACAAGTGAAGCCAGAATCTAGTTCTGGAACTGAAAGATTTTCTATCCCTGATTACCTTGGCAGCCTAAAACAAAGAAAGAAGGTGGAATATGAGAACACAAACCCAGATGAAGCTCAACTGAAGAAAAACTCCTGCCTTTTAACTGTATTTCAGGTTAATCTTTTGATCCTATTTGCATAGGTCATTATCGTGCTAGTTAAAATATATTTTATCTGCATGGATCTTACTGGTTTTGTTCTAAGCCCACTGCAAACAGAAATTTTTTAATCTAACTTTAGTGGTTTAATATTATTTTGCACAATTCTGAGGAAATGCATAATGTTGTTAGTTTTAACAGTTCTCAGCTATCCTAGTGAATGTTTCCCAATTGCTATGATGTTTTCGTGTGTATCGTATGTAGCAACTTATTTTCAAACTGTATATTCTGCAGTGGGCTATTTAGTGGGCTATTGATTTTGTTTATTTTTGTTGATTTTTCTGAACAAAATATTATGATTTTGTTTAAAGAAGTTCATGGAAATAAACTCAGATGTTCTCAATTGTTGACAGTACTTGGTGTAATAATATTTTCAAATTATAAGTATATCTGCAGAAAAGTTCTAATGTTTATGTTTAGAGAAGTCTAGAAAAAATTTTGTGATATGTGTAAGATGTGGAAAAGGCTAACTGTTTTTGAAAAATTTTTTATACAATTTAAACTTTGATGGTTTGAGTGCTGATATGGAATTCGTGCCTCTGGCAAACAGGAGAACAAAGATTTTGTAATTTTTTTTAAAAAAAAACTAAAGGTGAAAAATGTAAGGTATCATTTCTTCCAACTTCCTATTTTCCTAACCTCTCTTTGTGTCAGGAGGTAGTCCTGGCTATTCACTCATGGCAGGCTCTGGGGACCATATGGGATGCTGGGATTCTAGCCACTTCCTTCTGCATGCAAGGCAAACACCCTACCTGCATGCTATCTCTCCAACCCCTAATCTCTTATTTTGAGATGCTAATCCTCCCTGGAGAATCAGAGGTTCCCTTATTTGGGATGGGGTGGGCTATTTTAGATAAAGAAAGAGTCTGCCTGGGGCAAGGCAGGAGGAACAGCTGAAAGCATAAGGCAGAGAGGAGAAGCAGCAAAAGAAGCTGTTGGACAGAAAAAAAATAGTAGAAAAGCAGCAGATCAGGAGAAAAGCTGTGTTAGGCGGACTTGGCACAAATGCTGATAGAACCATGGGATAATAGTAAGCTTACTCCAATGAAATTTTAAATGACTGTGAATAATTTCTCAGCCACTTCTACCTTTCCCGCCTAAGGAGTTAGAAACACAATACCTAGGGTGGCCTCAACCCACACGTGGATTTTACACTTTATATATTAATCAACACAAGTTTCTTTCAATGTTTCAAGAGCTGCAACTACAGTCACAGAAATAATTACACTGAGAACTATCATAAGAAAATGTGACTGAATGAGGGAAGTAGAAAGCCTGTCTAGAGTACAGGCCTGTATGAGGTGGGGAGGAGGGGCACTTGGGATATTGGTGATAGAAATGTTGCACTGGTGAAGTTTATATATATTTGGGATATATATAACCCAAATAAAAAAAGAAAAGAAAAGATCAGGCCTCCCAATGCTTACCACAGGCTGTGTTCTTTACACTGACTATATGGAAAGAGGAGGGTACAGTAAATGCAACCCATATACACCTCAACCCAGGCCCTTTGCCTGGTCTGTATTGTGAATTAGGGGACAAAAAATGTTTCAAGAGCTATTTGTATTAGAATATTTGAGATGAATGTTGTTAAAGAATATACTATAAAAGTTATTTTTTCAATATTAATAGACAAAGCATATCTCTAAGCTCTGAGTACAAAATCTTTTCATTGATTCCTTTGCATCTTTTATATTATTGTGCAATAGTCTACATTATTATAATTTGAATATTTGGTAGTGAAAAACCAACTTTACTCTATTTCAATCTTACATGTAACTTGAATATAACTTATATTCCTCCCAAATGTGCTTTTATTCATTATTCAATCAATAGTCTTCTTATTTAAAACGTTGTATCTTGTATTATGTAGTTCTTTGAAACTAAGAGTGTATGTTAATATTTGAAATTTTCAACAGGTTAATATAAGTTTAATGACTTAGTCTGCTATTTAAATGTATGACTTAAGGAAGATCCTTACATATATTTGGCATGTACATGATTGAATGGTATTTGACAATAATAAAATATAAAATCATTCATTGTGGTTTGATATGAATAGAGCTGTAGGATCTCATATTGACTGAAGTCAACCTGAAAGAGAGAGAAAGAGACAAGGGATGGACACAGAATTGATTTCTTACATGTAGGATATAAAGACCCATTAAGAGAGAGAGACAGGTGGAGGAGTCCAGGATAGGGAATGGAGAGAATTCAAAATACCATATCTGAAAGTTCAGAGTAGGAGAAAGGTGAAGCCTATTTATACTTAAAGATCCATCATTCAAAGTCTTAATTTAAAATAAAATAAAATAAAATAAAATGTATTTGAATACATTATTTCTAGTCCTAGGGTCAATTCATTTGAAGCAGAAATTATCCTTCAACGTTGTAATTTGTAATATTTAGATAGATTTGCTTATAGCACCAAATCCCTGTCAACTACATCAATTCTTAGGACATTCAATTTTCAAATATGTTTGACTCTGGAAGCAAGAAATAACTATTAACTGAATACAATAATCAGTATAAAAATGAAACTTAGAATTTCTTAAGGAATGGAAGTTAAGAACCAAATGAATACCTTGCATACATAAAATATAGATGAACTATGACACTGCAAATAAAAACATAAATCAATATAACAACAAATGGCATACAATATGCAATATAATTTAAATAGGAGAATAGAGGCTCACAGAAAGTGAAACTAATTTTGTAAATAGTTACATTACCTCTATTTACATTTTTTCACTTCACTATTATGGAGAGAGGTAAGGTGTAATCTATAAAGCCTAAATGTTTATAGCAATAAGGGTGAATATAAAATAGCACCAGAGAATTTTTGGGAGAATTACTAACATATGACTCCTTCTGTGGCATCACCTCTGACACTTAAATACCACTCTGTACATTGCAAAGGCTCAAAGAGTTGAACCAATAAAATTTTTCATTTGATCTTCTTTCCCATTTGGGTCATAATCTGAAAAATCTCTAGGCAGATTCCTTCTTGGTTTTATGGTGTCCTATTCACTGTAATCATTAACATGTTGTAAAAACATGACAGTGATTATTTTCACATAATGCATTTTCTCTTTGATCATTATAAATTTACTCTTCTATTTCTTAACTCATTTTTGTTTTAAGTTGTTAATTTTAATATGTAGCATAACAAAAATTAGACTTTAATGAAGAATTCCACACATTGATAGAACAAATTTGAATTTGAGAGTCAGGCATGACATTTTTTGAGACATGATAGTATTAATAGTGGAAAAACAAAAATTAGTCACTCAAACACACACACAGAAACAGACACACACAGTACATTTTTCATTTCAGAGGATAGAACATAAATTTGATGCACACATGACTTGCACATTGCCACTCACTTTCAAACCCTTAGTCTGTATATATTCTGCAAGTATTTTAAGCTATTTTAAGTGATGAATAAAGAAAACATTTTAATTTCTTCTCTTTCCTTAAGGCAGTTGAAATAGACCAATGTTTTTCTATGTATAAGTATGAAGATTTGTGTGTGTAGCAAAGGTTAGGACAAGCTAAAGATGCAAAGGAAAATGGTCTGTTGGACCCACAACTATTGATCTTGTAATTGTAACAACTTTTTAATGTCACTGTACCCCAGCTTCTTTATCTATAAATAAGAAGAATAATAAGACATTCCTGAAATGGCTATTAAAACATTAAAGCTTTGCAAGAACTATTTAATAAGGGAACACATATTTCATGCCGAGAAACAGTCTGGCAGATCACAAAGACTCAAAGAGTGTCAGCAATTATTATTGTCATTATCCTCTCAACTTAAGTACACCTCTCAAAAGGACATGATGACAATTATATGACCTAATTTCTCCACTGGTGAAATTTAAGAAAGCAGTGCAGACTTATTCATGTTCAGCTCTCTCATTCTGTTTCCTATTATTTGCCTCTGTCTTGTTCTAAACTACTTAGACACTGTAAACTTTGTTACACATAATTTCCAATGTCCAAATATATTAACTATAGACACATTTTTTATATATGCTATATTCCTATAATTTAAATAAGTGACTTTGAATCCACCATCCATATCATATATCATTCAGATAGGATTCATGGATGGATTTAGTTAACCAAGGAAACTAACAAAAAATGATACATTGTTATTATTTAGATAGACACTATAATTTTTAAAATTTATGACAGATATTTGGGAATTTGGGCATTTAGTGTTTTAACTTCAGAAATTATATTATTTTGGATGGAAAGAAAAGGGTAAACATAGCAAAGAAAATGAAATGCTACAAAATGTAGGCTGAAGGAAATTTCATAATATCTCTGCTGAATTTGTTTGTTAAATTATTTGTTGTTGTTGAGAGTCCTAACATAGATATATGTATATATATAAGATAAAAGGCAATTCTTTCATCATGAAATTACATGTGGCTTATTACTTTTACCATCATAAGATACTGTCTATTTTAGATATCACTTTTTATTTCTATTTTAATGTTTTTTTAAATTTTAGTATTTTTATTTAAACTATTGTGATTTACAAAATTTTTCATAGTTGAGTTTTATGCATACCATGTTTCAACATCAGTCCCACCACCAGTGTCAAGTTCCTTCTATCAATGTTCCCAGAGTCCATCCCATGCCACCATTGCCTACTCATAAGCCCATTTTTAAGTTTTTGTGTTAAATTTCAGTGTCATGATTTAATTCTTGTTATATATCAATTTGAGGGGGATTTTTGGGCCACACCCAGTGACACTCGGGTTACTTCGGCTATGCACTCAGAAATTGCTCCTGGCTTGGGTGAACCTTTAAGACTCCTGGGGATCAAACAGCAGTTTGTCCTGGGTCAGCCACATGCAAGGCAAATGCCCTACAGCTGCGCCACTGCTCCAGCCCAGTTAAATATCCTTTTTATGCTCAAATGATTGGAGACATTTTGCTCCTGTAAAATACAAGAATTTTTCTGGTAAAATCAAACAGTCATTGAATCTTATTTGTTATGTTTTCCTTTAAATCTCCTTCTACCATATCTTTTTTTTTTTTTTTTTTTTTGTGGTTTTTGGGTCACACCCGGCAGTGCTCAGGGTTACTCCTGGCTCCATGCTCAGAAATTGCTCCTGGCAGGCACGGGGGACCATATGGGGCACCAGGATTCAAACTGACGACCTTTTTACATGAAAGGCAAACGCCTTACCTCCATGCTATCTCCTGTGCCTTCTACCATATCTTATTCCATGTCCTACTTGTGTTCCACACTCACCATCTGAAATGAGACCCAAATGTCATTCCTTTTATGACACAGTTTGAAAACCTGGGTGGTTTACAGTATTGGTACATGATGACAACAGCAGGAAAAATGTAGGGAGGTGATTACTGTTTTCTTTCCACAATCCAAGGCACTGGACTTCTTTCTGTATTTTCTTTTACATTGTTTTTTTGTTTTGTTTTTTTTTTTTTTTACAGAGAATTTAAGACTACACTGACAGGTTACAGTTTTGTCTATGCTTGGAAATTGCTCCTGGCAGTGCTGGGAGAGGTGAGTGCATGGTTCCAGGGATTGAACCCAAGCCTTGCATATGAAAACTAACACATCAACTCTCCAGTCAGTGTAGTTTCTTTTTTATACACTTTCTTAGACATTATAGCTGGTTTCTGGTGACTATTATTGAAGCAGAGAGTCTCCATTTCATTGGTTTTGTTTCCTGGGAAGATCCCAATGTGTCAATATTTACAGAACTGGAGAATTAACCTCTGCAACCACAGAACTGAAAAATCACTTCAGACAAATCTGGTGCCCTCAAAGACTCAGGGTATCATTAGCTACTGAAAAGCTTCTCACAAAGAAAATCCTGCATCCACATGAACTTACAGAGGAATCAACAAAACATAGTTTTTGTCATTCTATTGTTATTCTATACCAACTCTTTAAGAAAATTGAACTGGGTACAGTATGTGATATGTTGGAACTCATTTTTTAAAAATCAGAGTATTATAGTGCATAAAATTAAAAAGAAAAACACAATATTCCTTGTGAAATAACCACAAAATTTTAAACATAATTTTAGCAGACTATCTTAAACAAAAAAAAATTTAACACATAATTGCCATGTCTAGTTTCTTGGGGCTATTTATTACTTATTATATCAAATTATTTACTACAAAACTTTAATCTAGAGGCCAGAATCATAACAGAAGAAGGTAAGGCATGTGCATTTTCTGTAGAAAAAATAAGCTTGATTTCTGGCATCCTATGCTTCCCCAAGTTTACTTAGAAATAATTCCTGAGTTCATAGTAAGAAGTAACCCCTAAGTCAAAGATCGCTAAAACTAAAAAATAAAAAATAAAACAATAAAATGTCTAAATTAAATAACTCTATACAGTTAATAATTTTTGCATTCATTCCTGATAGAAATTCTCCAACTCTTCAGAATAGTTCTTAATATTCATCAACTTTATACAGCTTGGAGAAATTCACTTTATTTTATTGTGCTTGAAGTTCACACCAACCGATGGCTTAGTCTTACCCTGAACCCAAAACATTGTAATTTTATACATATACGGACTAAAAAAATTGTAGATTGAAAAGAGTTAATGCTAAGGTTGAGGCATTTGCCTTGCATACAACTGAAACAGAGTTATCCCAAGCACCATATCTGGTCCCCCAAGCACTGCCAGGAGTAATCATCAAGTACAGAGCCAGGTTGGGAGTTATGTATGATCCTTGAATCTGTATTTATGTAAAAGAAGTGTTAGTTGTTTATTTTAAAAGCTTTCAACTAACTTCACATATAATGATAATAGTGACAAATGTGCAATGCTTTACTCTTGATATCTGAAAAAGAAATCACAGTGTTATACACATCAATCTTTTCAATCTGACATTATAATAAAAATTTTAATAAGATGAGAGAGAGTAATAAAAATCCACTTCAATTTTAAGAGAAAACAGTTCTATTGGTAATCTCCTATTTGGGTTTGCAAATTTTATTACCATCTACTCAATCAAACCAACAATGCCATTTCTTTGTTTTCCTGCTTGAATCCCAGGTTTGATATCTGACATTGTATAATCCCTGAGCTCAACTAGGTGTAAGTACATGCATCAACCTGGGGATAGCCCTTCAGTATCACTAAATAAAAATCACCTCAATAAACAGACAAGAAAAAAATCTAAACAAAATAAGGAAATCTTCTTTGTGGGTCAGCTTATATAGTGTTAATAGGACAATTATTTCAAATGGTAAATAGTTATGAAGCAATACATATTGGACTATTCCAAAAGATTAAAGATGAGTTTAAACTTAAATGTAAATGTAAGATCCTGTAGCATTGAAAACAAACTTAAAGGCATGAACAAATTCATATGACCTGCACACCTTTTGAGAAGGCAATTTATGAGATTAATAAACTAATCAAAATGAATAATACAAATTAAAGTGGTGAGATAGAATTAGATAGTTATACTATATCTATAAATGCAATGCAGAGAAGAGTGGTAGAATTTAAAAGAAAATAGAACACATTTATATCCATATACTAAAGATTTACTCAGACTTATAATTGAAACTAAGTCCAAAATGAGCTGAGATATATAGATTTTTAAACAAGTAGAAATATAGAATAATCAGTTTAATGCATATCAAATATTTATTAGACATAACTAGCAATAATATATTCCATTATAACATAATTAGTAAATTGGACTTTATTCCTTTTAAATAATACATTTATTTAAGCACCTTATTTACCAACATGTTTGTAGTTGGGTTTCAGTCATAAAAAGAACACCCCCCTTCACCAGTGCAACATTCCCACCACCAAGACCCCATTTCCCTCTTCCCCCACCCTCCTACCTCCTGTATTCGAGATAGAAATTCTACTTTTCTCACTCATTACTATCTCCAAATAATGTCAAATGCAATGAAAATTGTAGAGCTTTTAAACATAAAAAATAAGAATCGGGGCCGGGCGGTGGCGCTGGAGGTAAGGTGCCTGCCTTACTGCGCTAGCCTTGGATGGACCGCGGTTCGATTTTCCCGTGCCCCATATGGTCCCCCAGGCCAGGGGCGACTTCTGAGCCCATAGCCAGAAGTAACCCCTAAGCATCACTGGGTGTGGCCCAAAAACCAAAAAAAAAATAAGAATCAAATTTAGCATGGAAAATATATAACCATTTCTTTATGGAAATGAATTGCAAATAAGTATAGGACGCATTCATTTATTGAAGTATATTATCTGTAAAATATTTTAGCATGTTCCAAAAAGTGTATAAATATTCACGGACTTTTATACTAACACAGATCTGGAAATAATCAAGATTTTAATTAACACTTTACCATATAAACATCATTGGAACATGACTCAGGAATTGAAATGTGTATGTGTTACAATTTTTCACAAATAATTTCAGCAAAATCATATTCTTAGAAAATATTAGATACTACAAAATTCCATATCAATTACAATTTAGAATATCTAAACAATCTACATAATAGAAAGCAAATAAATAGAAACCTGAACATGGAGAGGATAAAAGACAAAAACACAGAGGTGAAATTGGAAAGCAAAAAGAGAATGAGAAAATATTGTGGAAAATTGTAAACCCAGTAAATTTTCTCAGTGAAGACTGAATTATATATATGTATATATCTCAAAATTTAAATTGTGTACTATAAATATGTACTTCTTTATGTCATTCTATTTAAAAATATATGTTTAGATGTTTTATGTTTTGTAAACTTTTGGTTGTAGCTTGTAAAGATTAAAAACATGATGCTTTATAAAAATACTAAATGAGATCCTCTGGTTGATGGTTCAAATAAAATATCAGATTTAAAATCAATAAAATCCATGATATGGTCATGAAAACTATCATTAATAATAAGCAATATTCATCCAGTATTTACTATGTCCTAAATCCTTTTCCAAATACCATTTATATTACCAATGTAATACAGAAACCCCAGGTGCCTTTTTCCTAGAGGAATATTGGATAATCATTTGGCAGTCAGATTGATTTTGTACATTTTCTTTGCCACAAAGCTGCACTTACCTGGAAAGAAATCTCCATTCCCAAATGTAATTGAATAAATCTGCCCCCATTATTCTCAGAGTCTTGTCGTGCAAAGTCATGACCTCTCTCTTCTAAAAAGCAATTTATATTTGTTTTGATATGGAAGGGGACAAAATAATAATAAAGTTAAGAATTTTTCTCTATTCTGAGTGAAAAAAATATCAAAGATTTTACATTTATTTCACATTAAAGAACTTTTTAAAATTATTTTTTATTTTTATTTTTTATTAGATCTTTATTTAACCACCATGATTGCAAACATATTTAATTTGTATTAATTGCTGTGGAAAAAATAATTCATTCACAACAGAAAAGGTTACTGGTTGTCATTAGATACCATTATTGTAAATTTTCTCAAATATATATGGAATGAAGTCACAAAGAGCCTTTTCTAAACAGTGCTGATAAAGCTTACAGAGGTTTGATAATTTATCATTTATTTTTCTTCTGCTGGCCTATGCTATCTAAATTTCAATTTTCTTTAATGCAAGAATCAAAATCTTGAATGTGAATACCTTAAAAAAGAAGAGAATATGTAGCAGGCCACAGGTCATTTTATTCAACTAAATTCAGAGAAAATAAAAGCTTAGCTTCACTTCATCTAAGAATTCCAACCCTCGTTTTTTTTTGTATTTATTACTCACTCTATGGCTCACTGATTGTGTCATAAGAGATATGTTTAGAAAGTTACAATCAATGATAATAGTTTTAGAAAGACCTTCTTTCTTGATCAATGCTTTTTCATAAATTTTTCTATATTTGCATTAGTGTATCATATGATTTTATATTAAAATATTATCAGATTTTAATGTTTCAGTTTAATGAAGTATGGTTTAGATCCTTTTCATAACTTTATATTTAGAATAAACACAGCCTATTTTAGCCATTATATGAACAGTATTTAAAGTTTATTTCCTGTGTCACTTTATCATTTTTTAATAAAATACAAAATTTGATCATGTTGTTTCTTTGTTATTATCTTATTTTTTTCTTGGGCTTTCTTTCTTCTTTCTTTTTCTTTCTTTGTAACATTGTGTACCTGTGCAAATATTTTGTTTATTTCCAGTGATAGTTTTCCTTGTGATCATTTATTCTTTATTTTTTACATTTCCACTTCCTTTATCATAGGCAGTTTTGGTGCATAAAATTTTCATTATACTTTATAGTATATTAATGCTCATGTATACACTACGACAAAAAGGATTCCAAATTCAGTTATTTGTACTGACTGCAACATTGACTATAATTCTTGAGCAAATAATATTAGCTCAGTTTCTCAGTTTCTCCTGTTTCTTGTGATAGAAATAATATTATGAAAATTTAACAACATTAAATGTGTATATTTGAAAAGTATTTGGAAGAGTGCTTAAACTAAAACAGAATTGACAAGTATGAAATAAGACTTTTAGCTACTTTTTGTAAATTTGCAATTTGTCATTGAATTCTATCATTATTTTTAACAATTTTTATTGTGACCAAAGTGAATAACAAATCTTTCACAGTAATATTTAAGGCTCATAGTGACAATGAATCAGGGCCACTTTCACCACCAGGATTGTCCTCCCTCTACACCTTTTCCCAGCATGTGTCCTGTATCTCCCTCCTTTGTCACCAAGAGTGCTAAAATTGTTCCCCACTGTGTATAGTTTGTTGTAGATTGGGTATTCATTTTGTTGTTGTTGACTTTGGGTTTGGTGCTTAAGTCTGATCATTTTTATTTTCACTCAATGTTCATAGAGCTGTTTGTACCATTCATTTTTATTTTCCCCCTCAATTCATGAGGCAGAACAAGATGATTCAAGTTGTGTGGTTCTGTTGGAAGAAGACAAGACAAAAATAAAAGACAAAAACAAAAAACAACACAAAAGGAAAAGATAACAAAGACAACAATAAAAATTTTTTTAAAAAGAAGTAACTACTGGGGCCAGAGAGGTGGCGCTAGAGGTAAGGTGTCTGCCTTGCAAGAGCTAGCCAAGGAAGGACCTCGGTTCGATCCCCCAGTGTCCCTTTT
>PVKC010036201.1:0-13303 GCA_004027635.1 Crocidura indochinensis
CATGCTCAGAAATTGCTCCTGGCAGGCACGAGGGACCATATGGGGCACCGGGATTCGAACAGATGACCTTTTGCATGAAAGGCAAATGCCTTACCTCCATGCTATCTCCAGGTCCCCGAGAACTTATTTTTAATAATAATCTCAGTTGACTGTATATACACTAAAATTTGTGAAACATTGTTCTCTAAAGGATCCATTTAAGTTTATTACTTATCAGTATGAATCATTATCTCTCTTTTTCTTGTTTTATGTTTTAATTTGAGTTTTGTATATGTTTATAATAGAATGTAGTTATGAAACATTGTTTTTCTTTCTTTTAAACTTGCTTCATATTTTCTACATAAAATTAACCATTTTCAAGTATGCAAATTTTGTGGCAAGAGATATAATACAATAGTTAAGACACTTAACTTGCATTTGGCTACCTTGGTTTGATCCACAGCACTATATGTTTACGAGGACACTGTCAAGAGTGACCTTGAGTTCAGAGCTAGGAGTGGGGCTATGAGTACCAGTAGGTATGGCCCAACCCCCCCTCAAATTTTTTTAATAAATAAGGTATATAGTTAAGGAGCACATAGTATAATCATCACAGTATATAAACTGGCATCTGCCTCTTATTTTAAGGCATTTTAATCACTTCTAACAAAAGCTCTATCTGCTAAACATACTTTATCAGAAACACATACTTTTGCAGTTCTCATTTTCTACTATCAGAACCCTGTGGCAATCACAAAAATCTTATTTCTTTCCTAATGAGTTTAACTGTCCTGGAATCATACACTGAGTCTTTTAAATATGACTTCTTTTTAGCATATTTTTGAGTTTCATTCACATCCATATTTGTATTGATATTTCATTTTTAAGATGAATAATAGCCTATTCTAAGTATATACTTGTATTTTACTATTGAAGGAACCTCAAGGTCCCATGAGCCCTCTTGGCAATGAACTGTACCACTGTCAGGAAGGAAGTGACAAGCAATCTTTTGAAAAATCTACACGGTATAGTGAAGATACTTCAAGGTAATTTGAGGAATTTTAGTAAAACCTAAAACTGTTGATCATATTCATTATCTTTATTTTCTTTTCCTCAGTAAGTTTGTTATTTTAGTTGATTTTTTGTTTCTTTTTTATTTTCAATATTTTACTGTTGAGGACTTTTTTATTACAGTAGAACATATTATTTTAGGGGTTGTGTGTGTAGTGTGTGAATGTGTGCATGTGCTTGTGTGTTTCTATCAATATTAAATATTTCTACTTCAGAGTTCCTAACCTTATTGTGTCCAGAATGATAGTATAGCAAGTAGGGCATTTACCCTGTACACAGCCATCCTAGGTTCAATACTCAAAGTCTCTAGAGCCTACCAGGAGTGATGGTGGGCCAGAGTGATAGTAAGTAGTATAGATAGATAAATAGATGGATGGATAGATAGAAGATAAATAGATAGATTAGATAGATGATAGATAGATAGATAGATAGATAGATAGATAGATAGATAGATAGATAGATAGATAGGCAGGCAAGTAAGATACTTGCCTTGAATGTAGTCAAGCCCAGTTCAGTTCTTGGCATGCATCTGATCCTCCTGAGCATTGGTAAATGGTCCCCAAGCACAGTCTGGTGTAAGCTCTGAGCATTGCCCAGACCCTTGCCAAAGGAAAAAGAAGTTTTTTCTTTCTTGTAACTAAGTAATGGATGACAAGATGTCATGCCAAACAATTTTTGTTCTAGGTCAAATTTATTAAAATAATATTTTCTTGATCATGGCAGATAATTTCAGTAGTGGAACTTTGCATGTGCAAATCCCGGAGTTGAATCCCAGGACCCCTAACATTTTTTGTTTATTTGTTTGTTAGTTTTTTGGGCCACACCCGTTTGATGCTCAGGGGTTACTCCTGGCTAAGTGCTCAGAAATCACCCCTGGCTTGGGGGGACCATATTGGATGCCAGGGGCTCAAACTGCCGTCCTTCCTTGACTAGCGCTTGCAAGGCAGACACCTTACCTCTAGCACCACCTCGCCGGCCCCAGGACATTTTATGATATCCAGAGTACTGCTGGTTGTGGCTCCTTTTATAGTTTTAAATTTTGAATAATAATTTGGAAAGGGATTTTGGGTTTTGTTTTTGTTTTTTGTTATTTTTGGCTTAGGTTGGTTTGGGTTGGGTTGGTTTGGTTTGTTTCCTTATTTATTTTGTGTCTTTCATGTGTGGCTTTTTGACTACTCCCCATGGCTGTCAGGGTGCTTCGGGTTCAGAAAGTATTCCTGACAGGATAGGAGGACCATGTGGGGTGCTGAGATCAAATCTGGGTCAGCTATATGCAAGTCAAACTCCTTCCCCACTGTACTATCGTTCTGGCCTCTGAAAAGGAGTATATGGGGGCTGCTTCTAGCTCTGTTCTCAAGGGCTTTCTCAGCAGTTGCTGCTCAGGGGACATGAGATGCCAGGAATAGAACATGCAAAGCAAAGCTTGTGCTTCAGCTCGTTGAGCTATCTCTCTAGCCTCAGCAAAAAAGATTTTCTTATTGGTGACATTTATTCAGATTACTTAGAAAATAGAAATAGAATTATTATGGTATTGACACAATTTTTCTTTATCATTTAGCTCTGCTTTTTGTCACTCAGACAACTAAAGAAACCAACAACTTTATGTTATATTTTGATGAATTGCCTTTAACAAATGGATAATTATGAATATGCTATAAATTTTGTTCAATTTCTTATTCAAATGGAAAATTTTAATATTCTCTATTAGCAAAGGTTTTCTCATTGTATTTTTATTTTCACCTTGTTAGTTTAGTCAAATAATAAGTTTCACACTCTGTTTAGATTTTCAGATTCTATTCCAAACCCTCCTCAAGAAGAAGTGACTTCTCGGGAGTCATCTCCTGTGTTTGGAGCTACCCATAATGTGAAAAATGGTTTAGGTTTGAATATAAGTTTGTCCCCTTCTCTTCTAGAGACTGAGAAAAAAACTCATTTGAGAATAACACCTTTCAGCAATACTTTTAATTCTAGATCAGAGAAAGCTAGATCAAAATCTGAAGATGGTGCCCTTGTCATACATCATAATATTGAGTCTGAAGTGAGCAAAATGATTAGTCAGTCATCTTCTAATAAGCATATGCTTACAAATAAAAAAGCTGGTGAGCCCATCGGTGAACAAAAGAGTACAGATCATATCAAAGATGCTATTATTGATAAGGATAAACATTTAGTGTCCCTGAAGTCACTGGGAAGCAAAACATCTAAAAGGAAGAAAACTGAGGAAGAAAGTGAAGATGAAGTAAACTTCCCCCAAGCCTCTGTTGACAAAGAAAATGCTTTCCCCTTTCCAATGGATAGTCATTGTACCGGATATGAAGACTATATGATGGATAAACCTCTGGATCTGTCAGACCGATTTTCAGCTGTTCAAGAGAAAGAACAAGAAAAAAGTCAATTAAGGGAGTCCACTATAACTAGATTAAGGCAATTAAATCTTTATGAGACTTTAAAGCCCATTTCAAAAGGCTCTTCCTTAAACCGAAAGGTCCTGTGTAGGAGCTCTTTGTCAACTGAAGATTCCTCAGAAGAAGAGGCATGTTTACAGGACGGCATCCTTCAGTCCCTGAATAAATCTCCAGATAGTAAAACACCATTACAAGTAAAGGAAGAAAACCCCGTTTTTAAGATCCCTCTTCGTCCAAGTGAAAGTTTGGAAACAGAGAGTCTTTTGGATGACATGAAGGTATATTAAGTATTCCAGGATTTTGTTTGAAAGGGTTGTGATTTTATGTAGATGCTAATGATTTTTTATGTTTTAGGGTTCTGGATCTCATGAGCCAAGTAAAAAAAAAAGATCAGCTCATGGAGCATGTGAACTTACATCAGTTCTTCAGTTAAATCCTTGTAGAATTGCTAAAATACAGTCTCTACAGAACAGCCAAGGTATATAAAACTAATATTTCTAGTCTTTTTTAGTTATCTTACATTGAGTAATGTATTGTTTACATGTAAGATTAATCTGTTTGGGAAAAATATTGTTTTCCTCCACATATTTTTGTCTACAGTGTGATTTTTACTGATTTAAGAATGAATTTTACATGTGATAACTAGACTCTTAATTTTTTTAATAAAAAAATATATTGAGGGGCCGGGCGGTGGCGCTGAAGGTAAGGTGCCTGCCTTATCGCGCTAGCCTTGGACGGACCACGGTTCGATCCCCCGTGCCCCATATGGTCCCCCAGGCCAGGCCAGGGGCGACTTCTGAGCGCATAGCCAGGAGTAACCCCTGAGCATCACTGGGTGTGACCCAAAAACCAAAATGAAAATAATTTAGGAATTTAATAGTTTAATAATGCATTTTATTTTTTCATATTTGTACCACACTAGCAGTGCTTGGGGAATTACTCTCAGAATGTATCTCCATCGTTAAGAGACATAGGATTATGTATACCACATCTTCTTTATCCATTCCTCTTCTTAAAGACATCTTTTTTCTATTGTAATTAGACCTGCAGACCTTCTATAGCTTTTAGAATTATTATTTTCTTTTTCTTCAAATAAATACCCATAAGAACATCACTAGATCATATAAGTAGTTCTTTTTTCTTTTTTTTTTTTGCGGGGGGGTTTGGTTTTTGGGGCCACACCCATTTGATGCTCAGAGGTTACTCCTGGCTAAGTGCTCAGAAATTGCCCCTGACTTGGGGGGACCATATGGAACGCCAAGGGATCGAACCATGGTCCTTCCTTCCATCCTAGGCTAGCGTTTGCAAGGCAGACACCTTACCTCTAGTGCCACCTCACCGGCCCAGTAGTTTTTTTTTTTTTTTCAAGAAACTCTATACTGAGGGCCAAAGCTGTGGCACTAGAGGTAAGGTGTCTGCCTTGCAAGCACTAGCCTAGGATGGACCGTGGTTCTATCCTTCGGCATCCTGTATGATTCCCCCCAAGCCAGGAAAGATTTCTGAGGGCATAGCCAGGAGTAACCCCTAAGCGTCAATGGGTATGGCCCAAAAACCAAAAAAAACAAATAACTCTATACTGTTTACCACAGAGATAGTTCCAATTTACATTCCTCCAAATGTGCATGAGGATTTCCTTTTCTTCCACATTATCATCAGTCCTTTGTTCTTTTTGTTTTGTTTTGTTTTGTTTTGTTTTGTTTTGTTTTGTTTTGTTTTGGGGTCACACCCAAACCCAGTGGCACCAAGGGTTTACTCCTAGCTCTGCCCTCAGAAATTGCTCCTGGCTTGGAGAACCACATGGGATGCCTGGAATCGAACCTTGGTCTATCCTGGGTCGGCTGTGTGCAAGGCAAACACCCTATTGCTCTGCTATCTCTCTGACCCCTCCTTTTGTTTTTATGTTTTTGATGATAACTATTCTGACAGGTACAAGATGATTTTGATTAGTATTTACCGAATGACTAATAAAGGTAAGTATTTTCATTTGTTTTGAACCATCTTCTTTGAAGCATTATCCATTCAAACTCTATGCTCATTTTTAATTGGGATCCGTAAGTATTTTCATTTGTTTTGAACCATCTTCTTTGAAGCATTATCCATTCAAACTCTATGCTCATTTTTAATTGGGATCCGTGTCTACTACTGAGTTATAAGAATTATTTATATAATCTAGTTAGAAATCTTTTATAAAACATAAGCTTCTCTGCTTTCTGGGTTCAATAATATTTTCAAATTATAGAAACTTTTGGAATTCACTTCATTTTTTTTCCCTTCTTATCTAAGATATATGCTTAGAAAATAACCAATGGAGTATAGATCCAGGAGCAGACCTTTCTCAGTATAAAATGGATATTACTGTAATAGATACAAAGGTAAGATTGAAAATACACCAAATTCTATGTAGTTCTTATTCTATTGAGTTGTTAAATGTCCTCCTCTTCTGACTCATTCTGTGACCTTAAGATAATCGTATATATCTTAAAATTTGCACTGAATCAGAAAATAAGAAATAAATGATTATTGTTCCAACTTTGTGGTATTTAGAAAGGCTACTAATTCTTATTTTAATTTACAGACTAAAAGTGTCAGGGTTTTCATAGTGTCTAAAAGAAAAAAGGAAGAGAAAGAGAGAGAGAGCTAGAGAGAGAGAGAGAGAGAGAGAGAGAGAGAGAGAAGAATATTTTGGCCAACCAAGGCAGGCAAGAGGGGAGAAGAAAGGATAGGAAGGAAACTGGCAACATTAGTGATAGAAAATGTTCACTAGTGAAGGGTTTTGGACATTGTATAATTAAAACTCAATCATGATTGAATTTGTGTATCTCATGAATCAATTAAAGATCTTTTTTTAAAAATATGGTTTTGAAAATACTAATCATTTTTTACTTCAAAATTAGTATTTGAAGGAATTCTAATTCTTTTTACTTTAAAGTTATAAAAATATTTTAAGTAAAATAATTTTAAATAATGCAAATTTTCAGCTATATATTTTAAATAATTTTCTATAAAAATGATCTATCTCTAGGTTTTATTAACTTTGGGGATGGGCTCATAGCTGGCAGTACTCAGGCTTTCTTCTTGTCTTTATTGCTCAGAAATTACTCCTTGCAGGCTCAGAGGATGCTGGGGATTAATACCAGGTTGGCTGCATGCAAGACAAACACTCTAACCACTATGCTATCACTCTGGCCCCAATCTTTTATTAACTTTTGAAATAATGTACCATCCAGCCAGGGAGAAAGTTAAAAGGTCTAAGTGTATGCAAAGGCCCCAAGTTTGATCACCCCTCACTGTATGGTACCCAAGCACCTGGTTTTTCCCTTGTCACCCCAGAGCACTGCTGCACCAGAGCAGCACTGTATCGTAATTCCCAGGCTTGGAACTGTTCGACCCATACAGTCCTACCAAGTGGCTCTTGCGCTCCTTGAGCACTGCTTGAGAGACCAAAAAAATTTTTAAATGATTTTTTATTGTATTATCAAGAAAATTGTTCATCTTCTCAGTGCCTTTTTTGTTGTTTTGGGGCACATAACATTGTGCTCAGGACTTGATCCTAGCTCTGTGTTCAGGGATCATTCCTGGTAGAGCTCCAGGGACCATATAGGGTACCAAGGATACCTGTAATGCAAGGCAAACACCCTACCCACTGTACTATTGCTCCAGTCCCTGTAGTCATAATTATTTTAAAGTGGAACTTATATTCATGTTACCAACCCAGGTTGGATCTCCAGCTTACAAGCCCAGCCAGGAGTGATCCCTAAGCATAGAGTCAAGGAATAAACCATGAGCATTGCTGAATGTGGCCCGAAACAAACAAAACAGCGCCCAAAGAATAATGGAACTCATAAGGAAAATAACTTTTTGCTTGGATCTTGGTTTTACATCATTTGAGAATTTCTCCTTCACTTAATAGCATTATTAGGTATTAATAATGAGTGTTATCATTAATTAATGAGTATTAGTATTTGCCTATGTAATCTTAACCATCAAGAATCAAATTTGCCGGGGCCCGGGAGATAGCATGGTGGTAAGGCATTTGCCTTTCATGCAAAAGGTCATGAGTTCGAATCCCGGTGCCCCATATGGTCCCCCGTGCCTGTCAGGAGCAATTTCTGACCATGGAGCCAGGAGTAACCCCTGAGCACTGCCGGGTGTGACCCCCCCCAAAAAAAAGGAAAAGAAAAAAGAATCAAATTTGCCAGGGGCCGGGGTGGTGACGCTAGAGGTAAGGTGTCTGCCTTGCCAGCGCTAGCCTAGGATGGACTGTGGTTCGATCCCCTGGCATCCATATGGTTCCCCAAGCCAGGAACGACTTCTGAGCACATAGCCAGGAGCGTCACAGGGTGTGGACCCCTCCCCCCCCAAAAAAAAACAAAGAAAGAATCAAGAATTTGCCTTATGAAATTACTGCTCTAGTCCACATTCAGAAGAATGTTCACTAACTAGCATATAGCTCTCTCTTTCTGGTAGCATTCTTTTTTTTTTTTTCTTTTTTAAGAGGGAAAGAATGGAAAGGGGAGGAGAGGGGATCAGGGAAGATAGAGAAGAGAGAGGAGAGAGAAGGAAGAAGGGAGAGCTCTGGTAGCATTCTTATTGGGCTTAAGAAAAGATACGTTTTTGGACTGAAGAGATAGCACAATGGTGGGGTTTGCCTTGCACACAGACAATTCAGGACAGACGGTGGTTTGAATCCCAGAATCCCATATGGTCCCCATGCCTGCCAGGAGTTATTTCTGAGTGCAGAACCAGGAGTAACCAACCCCTGAATGTCCCTGGGTGTGACTCAAAACCCAAAAAAAATTTTTTTATATATTTAGATAAAATTTTCTTTAGTGAATAAAACCTAAATCCAGCTGTATTCTTAGAGTAAAATTATAGCAGTGCTACTGAAATGTACATTTAAAGGTGGTTTAAAAGATGAAAGTTATATTCATCTAGCAAAATGTTTTAAGTAGATATAAGGTCTTAATGTGATGGCATTACAGTTTTGATATTTTTAATACTTAGGATGGAAGTCAGTCAAAATTAGCAGGGGGAGAAACTGTGGACGTGGACTGTACATTGGTTAGTGAAACTGTGCTTTTAAGAATGACGAAACAAGAACAAAAGAGAGAAAAATGTCTAGGTAAGTTTTTTTGTAGCTTTTCTTTTTAATAAAAATGGAGGGAAATTTGTGGTCATACCTTTATGCTGATGAGTATAAGTATTCTTATAAAATAAGGGCTTTTTCTGTTTTTTTTTTGTTTCCTATTCTAGTAATAATTAGATTTTCATAGCAATGCTCAATTTCAGTATTTCAAGGGGGATACATTTTTTTAACTTTTTTTTTTTTTAATAAGGAAGTATTACCCTTCTAAACTCAAACACATTCAATGCTTAATATAGTACATCAAAGGTATATCTTATTCTTTACAGTAAGTTCTCTGAAAACATTATAACATATAACAGGATACACACAAAATTAAATATATCAACATGATGCAACTATTCAGTACTGCATACAATGCATTATTTATAAGACACCACAAGGACATAATGATTATAAATTAACATGAATTGTTTTTCTCAGGTTTGTGCTATTTATACCTGTTAGTGATAGTGACCACCAGCTTTTTTTAAGGTTTGGTGTCAAAAGAGCACTGTAAAAATAATGTTAGTGTGGCAGTTATCGTTTGCATGGGCCCACCAAAGTATGGGGGTCATGGAAAGGAAAAACTTTGACCTAAGTACAAGGAGACCCTACCCCTGAAATTTCCTGACAGAAGACCATTTCTAGGTTCCAGGCAAACCAGTTTGTCCAATCCCGGTCATTGTCTGCAGTGCCCATACAGTTATGCCTTTCACAATCTCTGTTGTTGATCTCACGCCTCTGCATTAAAGGTTCTGGAATCTGTACATCCCACATTGAAGTCAGGATGGTGTGGAGCAGCATCTAATTTCATCTCACAATTAATGGGCAATGCAGAAAGCCCTGTCCATTATGCAAGTTGTTGTTGTTTAAATCTTCTCAGTGTTAAGGGAAGACTCTTTTGAGTAAATTGATGTCAGAGCAGCAGTAGGATCTTCTCCAGTAGAGGATGGCTTCCAGGTGATGTCATAAGGGGGACACATTTTTAACCAAATAATTATTTCAGAAAGAATTTTAAGTTGTTTTTAGGGTTCAGCAAACTAAAATCAGTTGCTTGTTTTATAAGCAAAATTTATTGGAACACAGGGCTGTATGATAGAACAATGGTAGGGCATTTACCTTGCTCGCAGCTGACCCAAGATGAACCTCAGTTTGATCCCCAGCATCCGATATGGCCCCCCAACCAGAGTAATTTCTGAGCACGTAGCCAGGAGTTACCCATGAGCATCACTGAGTGAGGCCCAAAAACAAACAAATAAAAAAGATTTATTGGAACACAGTTTCTCATTAATTTGCATATTATCTTTGGCTCCTTATTATATACAAGAACATTTGAGAATTTAATGCACAGACTTTTATGATCCCACAAGGTTAGTAAATGTCAAACTTAAGAAAAAGTTTGCTGGGGGTCGGAGAGATAGCATGGAGGTAGGGCATTTGCCTTGCATGCAGAAGGACAGTGGTTTGAATCCCGGCATCCCATATGGTCTTCTGAGCCTGCCAGGAGCAATTTTTGAGTGTAGAGCCCTGAGCGCTGTAGTGTAGTAACCCCTGAGCGCTGCTGGGTGTGATCCAAAAACCAAAAGAAAGAAGGAAGTTGTTTGCTGACCTTGGTCTAAAAAATGTTTTTATAGAAACCATAAAGGGTAGGTAATTCAAGAGTTCTATTTTAGAAATATGATTTTCTAAAGTAATTTAATAATGGAAGAGGACAGGTTTGCACTGAAAAACACTAGTACAGATTTGCAGATTAACAATAAGCTAAAGATGATACTGAGTGTGGTAAAATTAACTGCCATTTTCTACTTCTATAGAAATGGACCATTGGACACGTGAGGGGCCTTTATAGTGATAACCTGTTTATTCTTTAAATTTTAATTTTCCAGAAGATACTTTAATGACATCCCTAAATACAGAGAGCTATGACATGAAATCAGTTAAGACTTGTCAGTTCTCAGCCCCCCTTACATATCAGAGAGTTAGAACCTGTCACATAGAGCTGCAATAATTATTTCTCAAAGATTATTTTCAGTGATCATATAGAAACAGGAAGTTGAAACTATATCCATTTTCTATTCTCTCTTCTACCTGCTGAGAGCCAGATAATAAATCCACCAGTCTTGTTTTCATTTCTTTTGAAGTTCCTTACCTGTTGCTGCCCTAAAATGTAAAATGAGAGAAATTTTTAATAGTTTCGTTTTAATTCTTTATTCTTTACGAATGAAAATTCCATACGATAAAGTAACTGACTTCTTGGGCTGAGGATAGTTCCTAAACAAAATGAAACAGTGATATGTTGGATTTTAATAGTAAATGATGTTTAAATGACTTTGTGAGATAAATATTATTTACACGAATATAAATGTTGATATGTGTTGACGATATAAAGTTATCACACCATACCTATCACCAAAATGCCAGAAATACTCTACTAAACATGTTGGCCTCCTTTAGCTAGCTTCCCCACATCTAGTATCTTCAGTTCTGTCATCAGAATCTTAAGAACTTATCATTTGACATTGTTAGACTTGTATCCGTTTATAAAGCTCATATGAGTGAGATCATCCAGCATTTGTCTTACTCCTTCTGACTTAATCCACTAAGTATGAACCCCTACCATTCTTAGAAGTATACTTTCTTTTTAAAATGACTTTGTTTCTGGTACCACCTCCATTAAAGTTTTTCTCATTTCTTTAAAAAGGGGAAAGTAGGGCCAGAGAGCTAGTACAGGAATAAGGCACTTTCCTTGCACACAACCAACCTTAGTTTGATCCTTGATACTGCTGATTGTCCCCAAAGCGTTCCCGGGAATGATCCTGAGCCAGAGCCATTTAAATTCTGAGCATCATTGATGTAGTCTTCTTCTTCACCCCCTACAAGAAAAAAGGAAGGGTTTAAAGCCAAAGTATGACTACTTTGGCTTCAAATTTATCCACTTGATTCAAAAGAAGAAAACTTTACCAAGTACATTTGAAGCAAGTATATATAGATGTGAAATTAGAACCAAGTAGATTTGAAGCCAGTATATGTAGAAGTGAAATTAGAATTTGAACTAGTGATAGGAACTCATTTTGGCCAAATCAAGTATTGTTGGTGCTCTTGCTTTAGGATTGAAACAATGATTATTGTCTTATAGTCTCTCTAGCTCACTAATTCAGGAAAGCTTAACTGGGTGGTTTTACATCAAATTCTCTCTTGCAGTGTAGGCAGATTTAACTAGACCCAGAATATATGAAGGTTTAATAGGTGGAGGTAACGTGTCATTTTTTTCATCTCATTCAGTCTCATTCAGGTAAACTGTCCATGTCAAATACTTTGAGCTCTCTCACTCACATGAAGCCTATATTCCCAGGGTAAACATCCCAAAAGATTACGGTAGAATTATGGAACATATTTATGATCTTCCCTCAGAAATGCATAATGTCACAAAGATCTGTCCAGGTTCAAAGCCAGTAAACATAGTCCTCACTTCCCTCATCAATAGGAATTTGAAATCATATTTTAAGAACAGCACAGCACGTGTATTTTTCAGGGCTTGTTTGGAAACTGTCAGGTGGTCATTTTCTTGTCTATACTCAGCCAAAGAACATTCTGTCTCTATTTGGGTAGGGTCTTCCTCTTTGGGAGAGATACACATGGAGTGACAAGGGAGAGGAAAAGACACCAGTCTGACCAACCAGATCAGTTAGACCTGATCAGTAATCAAGGTAGTGACATATTACAGCCAGATCTCCAGATCTCCATCATATCCTAAGATCACTGGTTTGTTTCTTTTTTCTGGTGAAGCTGTTGATTTGGAAGCAGTGCCAGGATCTAAATTCAAGGCTTCAAATGTGCAAATCAACATATTCTAATGCAGAGTTATTTTTCAGACCCAAAATAAAAGGCATCCTTGAGACCATACTTGAAGAAAAAGTTCATTTAATTTACCCATGGTAACCTTTTTTAGTGGTGGGGTCAGAGAAATAGTTCAAAGGTAATGCCTTTCATGTGGCTGGCCTTTGTTCAATCTCATATACTACATGTAATTCCCCAATCACTACTAGTAATGACCCCTGAGCACAGAGCTAAGAATAAGATCTAATCATCAGAAAGTGTAATTCCAAAATCCAAAAATAAAAGCTACATACCAGGGACCAGGAAGATTGTTCAAATATATTGTCAAGCATGTGTGAGATTCTGAGTTGGTTTTCCTGGCACTACATAGTTTCTTCCCAAGGTACCACTTAGATGTATCCCTTTAAAAAAAAAAAAAAAAGAAGAAGAAGACAAAAAATGAAACATACCAATGAAAATTACCAACCATGCTACTATTTAAGTTCAGAAAATTTTATGTCCCTAGTCTCTCTTAAATTTCTTAAATGACAATTAAGAAGTTTAATGAAGGGGCCCGGGAGATAGCATGGAGGTAAGGCGTTTGCCTTTCATGCAAAAGGTCATGGGTTCGAATCCCAGTGCTCCATATGATCCCCCGTGCTTGCCAGGAGCAATTTCTGAGCATGGAGCCAGGAGTAACCCCTGAGCACTGCCGGGTGTGACCCAAAAAAAAAAAAAAGAAGTTTAATGAAGATGTGATTCACAGTATTTCACATAAAAAAAGACTTAGTGTGTTTTACTAGCATCATAATCAGAATTTCTTGAGAGTGCCTAGCTCACTGGCTGGTATCTAAAATATGTATAATATTTGTAAATTTAATTCACAAAATTAAGAAAGTTGAAAATT
>PVKC010036202.1:0-13281 GCA_004027635.1 Crocidura indochinensis
GGAGGAAGGGAAGAAGGAAGGAAAGAAGGGAGGGAGGGAGGAAGATAAAGGAAGGAAGGGAGGGAGGGACAGTGAAGGGAGGGAGGGAGAGAGGGAAGGAGGGAAGGGAGGGAGAGAGGGAGGAAAGGAGGGAGGAAATAGAAGAAGATACTTCTCATTTCTAGAACTGTAGCTTGCAGGCTCTATGCCTTGGCATATTTATGTGTCTTTTATCTTGAAACTCCAACCATCTCCACTTACCACCCTGCTGCCCAGATGACACTTTTGCAACTTCATAGTTTTTGTTCTGAGAAACTATGGTTACTTCTCTGACTACATTTAAAAATTAGTTGCCTATATATTTGAATGACTATGATATCGAATATCTTGATTAGAACCACAATTTATTCATTCCCAAACTTGTAATGTAAATATATAGCTGAATAAAAAAACATGATCTTACCAACTTTTATATGTGCCACCCTCTCCAAACTCTTAATAATCTCTATATGAAAAGAAATGATTGACTTTAACATATAAAATGTAAAGGAAGTCAAAGAAAAATAAAAGAAAGTTTGATGTTATTACTCAGAAGATTTGTTTGATAAAATACTAGAAAGCAGAATAGACTATATATAGATCTTACCAGATTAAAAGGTATATTTTTAAAAGAAATCCTGTTCAAATACAAATAATACTTAAACTAATGTTATTAATATTTCATAGAACACAGAAATTTACAGACATAGAAGCCATTTAATTTTGCTCTGACTATCCCAACTCATTATATCAGAACAGATCCAATAAACTATGAGTCTATTTTCCAATTCACATATTTTTTCTAAGTCAAATTTATAAGTTTTGAGTGTTTTTTGTTTGCTTTGTGTCTTCTTACATTGAGCTCTATTTTAACTTACATTTTTATGAATATATTTATGTAAGCATCATAGTTACAAAAATGTTTATATTGGGTTTCAGTCATAAAAATGCACTACCAATACACCAGTCTTGGCCATTTGGCTAAGATCAAATTTAGTATGTGTTTTTATTAATTTAATATTTTAATATATTTTATTAGATTTAGTAAGCTCATTACAATAGTGTTAATGAATGGTTTTGATGTACAAAGTTATAGCATCCACCACAACCACCAACATGCTGAAAACTCTCCACCAGTGTCCATGTCACCTCTAATCCAAATAAATTACCATTTGTATTTCAATAAATGTTATAATTTTATAAATGTATTATTTAATACATTATTATTATTATTATTAGCTGCAAAATAAAACTGCTTTGTGTTATCTTATGTCATGGAATTAGTTCTATATAAAACATTTAAGGATTTTTTTTCTCCCAGTGTTGAATCTTTTGGCATTTTGAAACATTCAAAAGCAAATTTGCTAAAAATGTTGTATTTTTTCCAAACATGATTGTAAGTCACATTAATCTAGCAAGGTATAAATGTTCATACTCAAAAACTCTCGCTGTCTTAAATAATTTTATCTTTGAATTACTGGGGATTTTAGAAGTCACAGAGAACCTTTCTTGCAAAGGCTGTGTCTAAGGAATGCAATTGCTCCCAAGTGTTTCATATTGTTAAGATTTCTATTGCTAGAGGAGGATGCAATTTTTAAATCCTTTTGCAAATACATTATGTCTGAAGTAGTGCCTATTAGAGAAGTCATTATTTTGTAATCTAGCTTTTTCCATCACATTACCCAAACCTCCAAATTCCTGGTTCACCTTAGCTTATACTTTTTGTATAATTTTGTGTATAATAATAAACATATAATTAGATATGTCCTATTTACATTATATTCCTTTGGACTACTACATAATTTCATGTGGATTAGGCAATGTAGAGATCCTGGTACAAGAAAATTAGAGAAATTAAACTAACCTTAACTTTCTAAAAATTATCAATAAAAAATACTATTGTCCTATTTCTCCTTTTCATCCTACCTATATCAGAAAATGATAAGATTTGGAAGAGAAGGAGTGGGTTAAATTGAATTGAACTAAGTAATTTCTGTTTTTTTCTTTTTGTTGCAATTTTACTGTAAACTGCTTCAGTTATTAAGACCATTATAATTATTCAGTAATATAGCTCAGTTCATTCATATCTGAAGCAGATTACTAGACATATGTTATGCATTGTGAGTATTTTGAGACAGCTAATCCTAGTGAATCAGTTCTGACATTTGATCTGTCTTCTGTTAATTAACATTTGAAAAAATACAATATATGGTAGGTACACATCTAGGAAGAGACCCAGAAAGTGTTGTAAGCTCTGTCAATATTTAACTTGTTGTGGAAGATACATTCAAATGTGTTTTTGTGGGAAAAAAATCAACCATAGTCAACACATATTCCAATCAAAACGAACATCATAAAATATGTCTGCATATTTCTAAATCAGAATAAAATAGTCAAGCCCATGCGGAATGTGGAATGTATGACTGACCCTAAAAGAAAGAGAAGTAATCTAAAAGAAGCTACATGCAGTATAAGAATTAGCAAAGGCATTTCTTGTCACTTACCTTTTCTGCAGACTGGGCTGTACCAAAAAAGATGGGAATGAAAGCTAACCAAATGATGCAGGTGGTGTACATGGTAAATCCAATAGGCTTGGCTTCATTGAAAGTCTCTGGTACCCCTCTTGTTTTAATGGCATAAACAGTACAAGTAACCATCAAGAGAATACTGTACCCCAGTGAACAAATGAGTGAGAGATCAGAAATGTCACACTTCAGCACCCCCCTGGCCTTCTCTGGGTCTAGAGTCCGCTGTTCTCCATAGTCAATGATGATATGGGGAGGATCTACAACAAACCACACACACACTCCCAGGAGCTGGACAGAGATGAGGCTGAAGGTTATCACCAGCTGGGATGCTGGGCTAATAAACTTGGGGGCTGTGACTGATTTCTTCCCCTGCTCAAATATTCGGTGTATTCGGTTTGTTTTGGTGAGAAGGGCTGCGTAGCTGAAACACATGCCAAGTCCCAGGAAGATCCGTCGGAAGGAGCATATGATGGTATCTGGTGCTGCGATCATTAAAAAGGTGATTGAATAACAGAGAAAGATCCCAGTGAGGAGCACGTAACTAAGTTCACGTCCCGAAGCCCTCACTATAGGAGTGTCATTGTAGCGGACAAAGGTCATGATCACAAAAGTGGTGGCTATGATTCCCAATATTGCAATGAATACAGGCACCACAGCCCATGGTGAATGCCACTCCAATTTGATGATGGGAATTAGTTGGCAGCCAGTGCGGTTGATGTTTGGCCTCTGATCTAAAGGGCAGAGTTCACAAGACAGCTCATCCACTTGGTAGTTGTAACCTTCACAGCGTTCACAGTGCCAGCAGCAAGGGACTCCCTTCACTGTTTTCTTCCTCTCCCCAGGCTTACAAGGCAGGCTGCAGACAGAGGCTGGGTGAGTGTGCTCCCGATTAGCCCATTGCATGTCTCCCACCTGTGGGTATAATAAAAAAATTAATGAGACTTCCAATTCTCCCCATTTATAATATCTTAATCCTAGCCACAGGTTTGTTATATATTACCATATACTGACAGTATAAATACAATTTACCATGATAAAAACCCAGTTTATTTCCTTAACATTGACTTTATAAAAGTGCTAAATGATTGGGTTCAATAAATCATTCACACCATCAACTTGATGAGTATCATTAGTTTCCCTTTACCATTTCAATGTTGACCAATCTGACATTTGAAAAAAGATTTATTGGCCCAAACAGAATTAAAACTAAAAGAAGAAATTCCCAAAACTCTATAGATTTTTATTTTTTTAGCTAACCAGCAGTAGAAAAAAATTCCCTCAAACATTGACTTTATCCTATTTTCTACAATATTTGGAGAATTCTGAATTACGTTATGTCCATTTTTAAAAGAAATAGTGAAATAAACTAACTTATTGTCAAAATCCACTGTAATCATCTTGATGAGTATATTAACGTTGTGCTTTTCACTTGAGACATAAAATAACAATTTTCTTTCATCTAGTATTTCCACTTTGTGTAAAAGGATCATGAAAAATAGTTGGGTAGTGATGCTTTCCACTAAACAAAAGTAATTTTATAGATGGTCTAAATTAGTAAAATTGGTATGCATGAGGGACCATGTCAAGGTTTGATAAAGTTCCCTCTTCTTGTTTTGGATAAATTCACAGTATACTTCTATTGCTTTGGTAAGTGCTATAAGGATTCTATCACTGAGCCCCTCTATATTCAGGAATGATCACTAAGGGTAGAACCAGGACTAAGAATTGAATACTGTCAGCTGTGGTTCTAAAACAAAACAAAACAAAATAAAAACAAATATGAATTTTATTATAAAACAATATCACATTCACTTTAATGTATTTATATACCATATTATCAACAGTATGCTAGTAGGTGAAAACTCTAAGCTATGCATCACAGGAGACCACATTATGAAAAATAGGTACTACAAAGTAAATTGAATATTTGTGTTCAGACATGTAAACAAGTCATGACTGAAAACTTGCCCTCTAATATTTTTTAAATTCATGAGATAGAAGAGAAAGTCTCAACTAGGCAGGATTATCGTGAATAGGACAAGGAAAAGCTATCAAATGTCAATCCAGGATTTTTACACTGATGCAACTGGTACCACACACACAAAACCAGACATTTCTTGCTGTTTATGATTAGAAGAAAAAGAAACTGAAACTGTCTATAGCCCTTAGGTATTTGTATCACAACATACCTATCAAGATCCACAAAAATATTCCTAGCCACCTAATACTATTCTTCAAACCATAAAATTTGAAGCCCTGAAATTAGTCCCATGGGTTTCAAGCCACCCTATTCAGCTACTCAACTTCTCACACTGCCCTTTCACTTGCTAATAAGTCCTTTGCTTACTATTTTGTGTCTTTCTCAATACTTTGTTCAAGGTACCAAGGATCTGGAATAACACCCCACACTCCTCCACTATCAGGTACAGAAGGAGATCACTGCTTAGGAATAGGAGCTAGCAACATTATTGAGATCTGGAAATAAAGGATTGCTCAAAGAGTCACAGAAAATGGAGCTGAAAGAATGTTTAAATAAATATAAAATGTTTTTATTTCCAACACCAGCTCTATTAACAACCAAAAACAAACAAATTTAACAGAGTCTGTAGCAGGGACTCCAAGATTATACCAAAGCCCTCACTTACTGAAATTCATGTATTCATATAATTTTCTCCCACTTTGAATAGGGAAGGCCTAAGTAATTAATAAGATATTCCAGAATCTTCAGGGGTTGGAGTGATGTAGATCTCTGGCTTCTCAGTTTTGATTACCAACAACCCACATGGTCCTTTAACTCTTCTATAGGAATGAACCCTGAGCACAGTTATGTCCTGAGCACTACTGAATTTGACCACAGCTGAAATAGTGCAGCAACAATGGTTTATGAGACATTTTATCTTCTGCCTAGTTATCTTTCTTGGATTATTCAGTCCAGGAGAAGAACCATAGTATGTTGAAAATTTACAAGTAGTATAGTGAAAATTAACGGAACCTTTTGCCAATAATCAACTGTCTGAGATATTTAAAAAGACATTTAAAAAGGCACCTAGAAAGTGGATTGTCTGTTCTGAATCAAGCCTACAGGTCATTGTAGACCCAGCTGATTAATTAAAATCCTATGGATATCTCTGAGCCATAACAACTCACATAAGCTACTCCTGAATTTTTTTATGGATGTATGGAAACAATGAGATCATGGATATTTATTATCTGAAGCTGCTCTATCAAAGACTTGTTATTATGCAGCAGTAGAAGAGCAAACCATTTGGATTAAGCTGACTCCCTCTGTGGCCACCATACGAAGCAGCTCTTGAGAAGTTATATAGAGTGGCAGCTATCATCTATTTGGAAATTCATAAACAAGCAAATGAGGGCTTTAACTTGTGTAGAAAAATGGCTATATTTTCATCTATTTGTTTCATTTTGTTATGGGTCCATACCTACAGTCCTCTCAATTTACTTTTGTCTCTTTACTTAGGGATTTCTAGTAGACACTAGGTAGGACCATTATGTGTTGCTGAAAATCAATCAAAAGATTGAACTGAATATTGTACTGGGCAGTACATGCAAGGCAAGCACCTTAACCATTATACTATATCTCCAGCCTCCTTTTCATTACTTTTAAGATTGCTTTCCTTTGGCAACCAGATGATGAAGATTAGTCTCATGAATAAAATGCATTACTTAAGGATTATTTCCTTTATTGACCATCAGGTGAATAGTTGAGGAAAAAATAATGTGCATATGTTCAATAATTACAGAGGCTGATGAATCTCCCCCAATATAATGGAAATTTATTCACGTTTAAGCATCATCCCTTGGAAAAGTAAACGCTATTTCTGAGTTATCAGGACACTCATGATTATTAAACCACCTGGTTTCTGGTCTGCTCTCCATATAGGAAAATCAGTCAATCACCACTCTGCTAATTTTCTATGAGTTTAATGCTTTAATAAATGTCCTTATTTATTTGTAATATCCCTTTAGAAAAGACAACAAAAGTTAAAGTGAAAACATGTAGAGGCATTTTTCAAAAATATTGAGAGAAATGCTCCACTGAGTGGTTACAGTATTGATTTCATACTCTAATGTACTCTAATAAGATAATAAAATACTTTTTCTGAAGGTTATATTTCAAAGCTAATTATTGTAAAACCAAAATCGCATTTTTTGGATGTCTATAGATTTATAAGGTAAATAAATAGAAAACCACAAAAAAAGATCTCTAAACCATTAAACTTCGAGACTGATAAATTTCACCTTGTATGACCATCCATATGAATAATTCTTTAATTTTCAATAGAGTATTCTTAAGAGGAGCATACAATTTATTAACAAATAGATATATCTATACCAGATAAGCCTTTTTATATGACAAAATATTAATTTTTCCTTAATGATTTTGTTTGAACTAATAGAAAAATATTTTTAAATATAATTTTAAAAATAAAAATATATCACAGTTTTTATACTTTTGAATTTCCTTAAGAATAAGGTAATATATTTAAACTGTACATTATATTTCAAATATAATAAATGTTAATACATTTAAATACATTAATAATTAAATACATTAAATAAATTAAATACATTAATAAAAAGAGTAGGGCATTAGTCCTGAGTTCTACTAACCTTGATTTGGTCCTTGCTACCACATATAGTCCCTAAGTAGCAACAGGAATAATTTCTGGATAAAGATCACAGACTAAGCCATGGACACAGTGCAATTATAGTGCAATTATATATATATATAATATATATAATATATATATTATATATATGTATAGTGCAATTATAAAAAAACAACAGACTTTTAATTTTATAAAATAAGTTACTATGTAACCTTTGTGACATGTGTGATAAATGTACACACATCATTCAACTTTGATGTTATAGTTGAAGTCTGAGAACTGAGCAATGACCACTTCAAGGACAGACAAATTGTGAATATTTGTAGGATTTTTATATAATATTTAAGACAATTTACTTCATATACTTTACAAACTGGCAATGAAAATTAAAACTACTTGAGCCATTAAACTGCCTAAATTAAGCCAACTAACTTTCACAACATTGCTTAAAACATAAATAAGTAGCATACAACCTTTTTACATTGTAATATTAATATGTAATGTGTTTATAGAGATGTCTTCTTTGCATGTTAAATCTCTTCTCTGTCTATATTACTGCTTCTTGGGTGTTTTACAGAGAAGTAACAAAAATATTATAAATAATAGATAGATTTTTCAAGAATAGAGTATTTTTTCTTTTTTTATTATTTTTGTTTTGTTTTGGGACACATCCAATAACACTCAAGAGATATTCCAAACTCTCTGCTCAGAAGTTACTTCTAGCAGACTAGGGGATCATATTGTATCCTGGTGATTGGGTGGGCAGCATTCAAAGCAAACACCCTACCTACTGTGCTATCATTCTGGCCCCAAAAACTCCAGTCTTATGATTACAATATTTACTAAATGATTTATTCAGTAGGCATTAGTCAAGTATATTTCATACTTGCTTATTCTCTCATATACTGTTTTTAATTCAGAAATATAAACTAACAACCATACAACATTCTGGATAAATATGCTTACATTAAAAATATTTCCAGGGGTTGGAGCGGTGACACAGCAGTAAGGTGTATGTCTTGCCCACGCCAGCCTAGAATGGACTGCAGTTTGATCCCCCAATGTTCCACATGGTCCCCCAAGCCAGGAGTAATTTCTGAGAACATAGGAGTAATCACTGAGGGTCACCAGGTAGGACCAAAAAAAAAAAAAAACCCAAACAAAAATATTTCCAGGGGCCCGGGAGATAGCCTGGAGGTAAGGCGTTTGCCTTTCATGCAAAAGGTCATCGGTTCGAATCCCAGTGCCCCATATGGTCCCCTGTGCCTGCCAGGAGCAATTTCTGAGCATGGAGCCAGGAGTAACCCCTGAGCACTGCCGGGTGTGACCCAAAAACCAAAAAAAAAAAATATATATATATATATTTCCAGACAATTAACTAAGGATATTTTTTGTTTTTGTTTGTTTGTTTGTTTGTTTGTTTGGCCACATTAGGTGATGCTCAGGGATTGCACCTGGTAATGCACTCAGAAATCGCTCCTGGCTCGGGGGACCATATGGGATGCAGGGGGATCAAACAGCTGTCCATCCTAGGCTTGCACGCAAAACAGATGCATTATGACTTGCGCCACTGCTCCGGCTCCTATAATTTTTATAAGTGCTTTAAAAAGTATTTTTTGGAAAACTTTTGGAACCAAAGAGGTAGTATAGGGCTAAGATGCTAGCCTTGAATGTCATCAATTTATGTAATTTTTGAAACTACGTATGCTCTGTAAAATATTTTGAGCACCTCTGCTTGCAATTCCACTTTTACAGTGAGATTACTCCAAGAGATTAATCTCACATCTCTGGGATAATTTTGGAACTGGAGAAAATTTTATTCCCTTTCACTAGGACTTAGAAGCTTCTATACCTAACTTCTACCATAATAATGTGGCATAGCACATTCCTCATCTGAACTGTATGACAGCTCTTCTTATCAAGTCTCACACTGCTCAATTATCCGTCCTGCACTGCATGAAAACAAGTAGGGTAGGAAAAGAGCAACTTGCAGTAGAATTCCTCAGAAAAATTCTAGGGAGGTTAACTACATAGATTCACCCTTAGAACAGCAAGAGCACACACACAAAAAAGTCCACCAAATTCCATGAGTGAAAACAATAATACTGAAGACTGAACCTGTATCAATCGCTCTGTAAATTCTCAGAGAATGATTTCAGTTATACCATGCTAACAGTGTTTAATGATACAGATCGTCAGAAAAGCTCAAAAAGAATAAGAGCAGAAGAGAACTATAGTCAGATATGCCAGAAATGAGGCAGGAGGGATAGTATCAGAGGTGGGCTGCATGCCTTACATAAGGCCAACCAGGAATCAATCCTGCAACCCACGTGATCCACTGAGGTCTACCAGGAATAATTACTACTGCACAGTAAAGCATGAGCACTGCGTTAGTAGTAAAGGAATTATAGATAAAAAAAATTTCCAGTGTGCAGAATATAGGCACCCATCCCCAAGAGGCATGAATCATTCCAGAGAAAATTGAACTCAGAAACACATTGTAGTCAGAATAACAAAAGCCAAAGTTAAAGACAGAATGTTAAAAAGAGAAACTTACATACAAGAGAAAGCCCATACGAATCATAGCAGATCAAACAAATGCTCCTCTACAGATCAGAAGAGAATCAAGTGATACAGTACAAAAACTTAAAGAAATAAACACATCTCCAAGAATGTCCAACTATCTTAACATTTGGATTTGAAGGAAAAATACAGAATATCAGAGATAAACTGCAATTCAGAAAATCTGTAACTCTGACACCAGTTTTTCAAGAAGTGTTAAAGGTGCTTCTTTAAAAGATAAGGCAAACTTCTCAGCACTTGGTATTGAATATGGCATTCTATCAAAGCATAAATGGTTGCCTCTACTTCATATTTTATTTCATAATCTATTAGATTATGAAAAAATTATACACTGGGAGCTTATTGGGGGTTTTAAGTGTTTTTAGTAACAAAATGACTTTTTTTTGTTTTGTTTTGTTTTGTTTGTTTTTGTTTTTTTTTGGGTCACACCCGGCAGTGCTCAGGGGTTATTCCTGGCTCCATGCTCAGAAATTGCTCCTGGCAGGCACCGGGGACCATATGGGGCACCAGGATTCGAACCGATGACCTTTTGCATGAAAGGCAAACGCCTTACCTCCATGCTATCTCCCAGGCCCCAACAAAATGACTTTTTATTTATATTGAATGTTCTATATTTGAATCTGGTCAGATTGTATTTTTTAATATTCAAAGATTTTTATTATAATTTTTTATGTATTATACAGACACTTAAGCATTATATAATATAATATTTTTAACATAAAGATAAAAGAGTTTTTTCAGATAGAACACACTTTTATAGACCTATTCTGATTTTTACCTTCATTCCTGATACTCTTGCTAAATTTTAAATCTGTAGGATTATATATTACATGTAAATTTTAAATGTATTCATAACATTAATTGTTTTATTTATGTACCTGTAAAAATTTAAGATATTTTTGTGTCCAAACAAAGACATATATCATATTCTTCAAGCACTTTCAAAACTGTTCCGTTAGCGTAGAGTCAGGAGTAAATTCTGAGCACAACTGAGTAAAGTAGAAAAAATAATAGGATATAACAAAAGAAGAATGAAGAATGTTTTTTAATTGAGGACTCCACTATAACGAACCATTTTTAGTATTTATTACCAAATTTATGAGCTGACTGTTTTGCTTTCACTACAGCTAAGTATAAAGAAAACCTGCTTGGCAAATGGCTTTACCCTTGACTTTGTTTGAGGATGGAAAGGGAGAAATTCTGGGAGTATACAAATTGGGATGTGTGCTATGGGATAACTAATTCAGGGAGTGAAAACTTTCTGCAACTTTATTTCTTCACTTTCCCCACAAGCATTTAGAACTCTACTATGAGCAAAGGCTAAAATAGAGAAGACTAGTAGTTTGAGTTGAGGCTTGTAGTTTTGAAGTGTGACAGTCTCCTCAAACAGAAAATGCCTTTTGTATTCAATTGACTCTGATTGGGCCAAAGCAAAATTGTAAGCCAAAGAAAGGATTTTAAATGCAAGTTGATCTCAGTCATTAATGGAATATGGAATTTAAATAAGAACATAGATAATACTGAACAATGACAAACACTTGGTACTGAAATGCAGAGTGAATTACCAAATGGAGATAAGATTTCCTAAATCACAAAAGAATATGTAAAATCTATGTGGAGGTTCATTAGCACATTGATGGTGGTTGGGTGTGGCAATTTGTATATATATACTACAATTTTTAACACTATTGGAACTTCCTAAAAATGGAAAACAGTTTTTCACTGATAAGGACCCCAGGCAACCCAAGCCAGTTGAAGAAACAGAAATACTCCCAAACAGTTTGTATGAAGCTAATGTCTCCCTGATATCTAGTGCATAAAGAAAGAGAGAGAAAGAAAATTACAGCTTTACATCCTTGAAAACACAAATTCAAATATCCTCAACAAAATACTAGCAAATAGAATCTAACAATTCATCAAAAAGTCATATATTATGACCAAGTAGTATTCATTACTGAGAGGCAAGGATGGCTTAATATACATGAATCAAACATGATAATCCACAATGTCACTAAAAGCAAAATCAAAAATCATATGATCATATCAATATAAAAGTGAAAGCATTCAACAAGTTCCAGCACTCATTTATAATAAAATTATCAATAAGATGGGAATTTAAGGAATTTTCCTTAATATAGTCAAAGTCATTTACCACAAGCCCATGGTAAACTATAAAGCTGTAGCTTTGGGGCTGGAGCAATAGCACAGTGGTACGGCATTTATTTGCCTTGCACGTGGCTGCCCAGACAAGACCTGGGTTCGATCCCCATCATCCCATATAGTTCACCAAGCCAGGCACGATTTCTGAGCGAATAATTAGGATTAATTTTTGAGCCTCATTGAATGTGGCCCCAAAACAAAAAATAAAAACAAAAAAAATAATGCTGTAGCCATTAAGAATCTGGTGTTTGATTGAAAATAAGAGAATAACTCATTTTTACCTCAATAAGCTCCCTGATGTTCATTACCAAATTCAAGCACATCCTGATGACATTTTCAACATACTGTACATGAGATGTAGCTTTCTTGGATGTTATACCTTATGAATATGTTTGAGTTTTATAAAAAAAACTATAATATTAAAAAATGCCACCTCAGCTCTCGTAGTAATAAATCTAGACCCATTATCTCCTTTCTTTAAACTGTGCTAGGGTCATGCTAGTGGACAGCTATCCCAGCTAATGTTGTTTTACTCACAATAGGGCCCCCTTTTCTATTCAGTTATTTTTTCTCTACGTAATGCTTTTTCAAAGACAATTCAGGGAAATCTGTACATAATCTATACAGAGATTCAAAACTTTAGGTAGTTTGGAAAGTTACTACAGTGGGCAGAATCTCTGGCACCACATATGGTCACTCAAGGTCCACGAGGAATGATCACTGAGTACCAAAACAAAACAAAACAAACTAAAAAAATTTTAAGCAAATAAAAGAAACAAACAAGGTGCATATATAAATGTTCAGAACATGAATGATATTTGTAGCAATGAAATTACAATTGGATTTTCTTTCTTAACTTTAATGTATTTTGTAACTTTAATGTATTTGAATGTATTTTTAACTTTAATGTATTCTTAACTTTAATGTATTTTGTTCTTATTTGAATAGAATTAAGAGTGATCATTTAAAATCCTGAATCAGAGTTTAAATTATGTTTACTATGTATATGATTATATTCTAGATGAATAAATTAAATTATTTATCCCCATAAATTATTTTCATCTATGATTAATTTATTGAAATATTTACTATAAAAACTTATTCTTTCAACTTCTTAGGATAATCCATTGATTTTCAAGTTAAATATTTTTCTAGAGAGTATTTATAGCATTTATTTTTAAATAAATCTTTTACTTACCTAAATATTAAAATATAAATTAAATGTCATATAAATAGCTACATTAAGTTCCTGATATCAGTATTTTGCAGTGACTAAATTCAATTAAGAAGAAAGAAAATTGCTAATAATAAACAGAAATAAATAATATAAAAAATCAGCTTAGAGATAAAACTCTCCAAGG
>PVKC010036203.1:0-13268 GCA_004027635.1 Crocidura indochinensis
TCTTTCTTTCTTTCTTTCTTTCTTTCTTTCTTTCTTTCTTTCTTTCTTTCTTTCTTTCTTTCTTTCTTTCTTTCTTTCTTTCTTTCTTTCTTTCTTTCTTTCTTTCTTTCTTTCTTTCTTTCTTGAATAGAAAACTTCCTGGTCAAATATTTGGCACTGAAGAAGCTTCTACCTACTCAATTTCTCTTGGATTATTCAAAAGGCCTTCTATTGTAACAAAGCTCTTTTGTATTACCAAAGAGGTCTTCGTCAGGTCTTTTTCTTAAAACAATATCTCTTTTTCTGTTTTACAGATAGCTCTTGGTAAGAACTCCCTGGTTACTCCCAACCTGCAATAATCGAAGTCAAACCCAGATAAGCTATATAGTAGCAAAGCTATGGGAACTATTCCTTTCTGTCTAAATCATAAGTTCTCATTCTACATCTCCAGCTTGTAATTTGTCTCTCCTTAAAATATAGCTTTTGACCTGAGGATGACTGTGCCTAAAGATGTTAAGAGTCAGCAGTAACAAGCATATAAGTTATTTTATTCTATCTTCTCTTTTGATTCATGCTTACTCTTGGGTTAGTTGGAATGGAGAGATCAAACGTATAAATCTGAACTGAATATTTTCAGATGCATTAAAGCTACAAAGTCAATAACTCTCTGCCAAAAAAGTTACCACTGGCAGATGCAAGAGGTGAAAGAAGAATATATTTGGCATGTATACTCTTAGGAGTAATAGCTTACCAGTAAACAATTACATATTTTGTTTTAGTGTTTTCTGACCTCCTTGAGTTTTGTTTAAGCAGTCCAAGCATGTTAAACAGATATGTTTTCATTCGCCTACAGATGAAAGTTTATTTATTTATTTATTTTTGGTTTGAGGGCCAAACTCAGCAGCGTTCCTGGCTCTGAGTGCAGAAATTACTCCCGTAAAGCTCAGGGAACTGTATGGGATGCCAAAGATGAACCCAAGTATACAAGGCAAATGCCCTACCCACTGTGTTATTGCTCTGACCTCTAAAAGTTTTATTTATTTATTTATTTATGTTTGTTTTGGTTCTTTGGGTCATACCCGATGCACTCAGGGTTCTGTGCTCAGAAATATTGCTCCTGGCAGGCACAGGGTACAATATGGGATGCCAGGATTCGAACCACTGTCCGTCCTGGATCAGTGTGCAAGGCAAAAGCTTTATCACTCTGCTACCTCTCCTACCCCTGAAAGTTTTTTTTCCAATCAGCAGGGTCATTAGTATAGTAACCATAAGCAAAGGGACATAGCAAGAACAAGGGTGTCAGGGATCTTATTTTCCCTTGTTTACAAACAAGCCATTTTTGTTTGATTTAGGCTTTTGAAGACTAAAAATGTATCATGTTTTCTACCTATTCATCAATGCTAATTTAAATAAACATTAAAAATAGACAGCAAAGATTATTTTGTTCACTTTCATAAAAAAGTCAGTGTTTTTACATAGACTGTGTCATAGACAAATTAAAAGACAATAAAAATATACACCATCAAGCATCCTGACAAACAGGATGTAAGAACACACAAATTGTTTAAATGTGTAAGTTGATATTATCATATATCTGTTTTATGCTCTAATTCAGCATTTGCTGAAAGAAAATACATTCCATGAAATAATAATAATTGGAAGTACTCCAGAGAAGGGACTATGGAGTTCAGAAGTTTGGAGAATACTTCATCCAAGATTCAAAATGTGTAATAAAATATACCCTTAATATTGTAAAATCAACCCATGAAAAGTTATATAACAAAGTGTAACAAGTGATCTATAAATCATAGTTGAGAACACATCAGGGGAAGAAAGGTTTGAACTACACACAGTGATGTTGTTCATTGGCTGCTTTTTGCTTCAGGATTGTTCTCAGCAGTATCTATATACTCAAAGTCTTTTTTTTTTTTAACATTTTATTTAGACACCTCGATTACATACATGATTGTGTTTGGGTTTCAGTCATGTAAAGAACACCACGCATCACCAGTGCAACGTTCCCATCACCATTGTCCCAAATCTCCCTCCTCCCCACCCAAAGTCTTGTTCATGCTTAGGCATGTGCTCTTCTACTTGTATCATATTCACAGCACACACAGTAATGCTTTCAACCAGAAGATACCTTTCAATTCAAAATATGCTACTAATTTGTATTATTTACCAAGTCACAATCACAGCCTCTCATACCAATTGATCTTTTACCTTTAATTAAAAGTAAGGGCCAGGGCAATAGCACAGTAGGTAGGTTGCTTCGGGTTCAATCCCTGATATTCCTATTGTTCCCTTAAGTCAAGCAAAATTTAGAGGACTTTGGTCATACCTCGGACCAGGCACATACATGTTCATAGAGAGATTGTTTACTAAAGAGCTCCTCTTTGTGGCATAATCATTAAATGTTTGCATTGATTTTACCAAGTGTTTACCCAAATCCCCTAAACTCCCAGCCTGGCTATGAGTCTCTAAAACTGTTCATTCTGATCCCTCCTTCCTGATAGGATTTTCACAAATGTCCTACCAATCTAATGGAGTGGTAATTTTTTTTGGAAATGTGAAAATGTTTCAGAAAAGCCTCCTAAAATTATTTGAAGGAGGAGTTGTAGAATAGGAAGACATGAAAAATGAAGAATTCAAAAACGATAGAAATTTGAGTCCAAAATAATGTACATATTCAGAAATGTGACAAATTATGGTATAACCTGAGAAAGCACAATAGTAGGAATATAGGTTTTGGAGTAAAATGTCTTGAGAGAAGACACACAAGCAGTAGAATGTCCAGAATAAAAAAATAAATTTGAGGGGGCCAGGCGGTGGCGCTGGAGGTAAGGTGCCTGCCTTGCCTGCGCTAACCTAGGATGGACCTTGATCCCCCGGTTCCCCATATGGTCCCCCGTGGCTGCCAGGAGCGACTTCTGAGCGAATAGCCAGGAGTAACCCCTGAGCGTCATCGGGTGTGGCCCAAAAAACAAAAAGAAAACAAAAAATAAATAAATTTGATTTTATAAGAAAGTATCTTTTTGATGAATTGATATGAAGTAGAAAAATCTTTATATTTAGATTTGTATAATATTTGAGTCTATTTCTAATTTTTCTAGCACCATTTCAATGAACCATTTTTACAAGTGAATAATGATTCTCAGATGAAATTATCAGATACTCTATGTTGAGTAAATAATTGCAACAAAAAATATGGGCTTGTATACTCTGTCATGCAATGAAACTATTTGGCCTAATTCATTTTAGCATCTTAATGAAATCAAGTGCATAACCCTTCTAATTGAAATGTATTTTTTTTTATTCAGTGGGACAACTGAATAAAAAAATCATGCCTTGATTCAAAAACTTGAAATCACGTACTATGGGAGTTTACAGTGTCTGAGGATAGATTGATAGATAAATACTGTGATTATATCTCTTCAAATAATCCTGATAGTCTTAGACATTCTGAATCTGAAATTTTCATTTTTATATGTTTCATTCATATATTTTATATATGAATATATATAGTTTATATTTTGACTATATTTTCCTAATTAATCCAAGCTCATGGAATAGGTATTATAGGAATAACAAATATAGTCCTTGCATGATCAAATGTAATGCATGACTAACTTTTGAAATTTTAAAATTAAACAAACTCCCTTTTGCTCAATAAAATTTATTTAAATCAAATTTAATAATAGTACTTCACAACTTTAATAAATGAATATAAATGAATGAATATAAATAAAAGTTTAATGAATAATTATTGAAATGTGAAATATAATTAACTCAGTATAAATTTACTATGATATTTGTCACACCTTGGATAAATTATTAAAAATTCATTATAAAAGAAAACAACCATTCTTTGCTTTGCCTGTATTCTAAACTAATAATTCATCCTTTAATTAAAATTCAGGCGCTGGAGCAGTGGTGCAAGTGGTAGGGTGTTTTCTTTGCACATGCTAACCTAAATGGACCACGGTTTGATCCCTGGTGTCCCATATGGTCCCCCAAGCCAGGAATGATTTCTGAGAGCATAGCCAGGAGTAACACCTGAGCAACACTGGGGTTTGGCCCAAAAAACAAAAGACAAACAATAACAAAAGAAAATTAAAATTTAAAATAATTTTAAACAATAAAGTATCTGTTGCTCAAATAAATATTGACGGTTGTATTATAAACAAATTTAAATAACATAATAGTTGAATTCCATTTGAGAAAATTGCTATTCACATTCATTGTGAGACTTAAATATCTCTGTCACCACTCTAGCATTTGTATGTGTATGCGTGTGTGTATGTATGTATGTGTGTGAGTGTGTGTGTGTGTTAGTGCTCAGAGCTTACTCTTGATTTTATATTTCGAGATCACCCTTGTAAGGCTCACGGACAAGAGTCTACCCATTGCACTATTATTCTGGCCTCCAGCATTTTTAATCACCAAATTAAACAACACAGTGTTAATAATAAGCCAAGATGAGAAAATTATAAAATAAGAGTCTATGGGGCTGGAGAGGAGATAAGGTGTTTGCCTTGCACACATTGATTCAGGACGGATGGTGGTTGGAATTCTAGCATCCCACATGATCCCCTGTGCCTGCCAGGAGCAATTTCTGAGCACAAAGTCAAGAGTAACCCCTGAGTGCTGCTGGTGTGACCCAACAACTAAAAATAAGAGAGTCTAAATTCAGATCTCTGGTTGGCTGATGAGACAAATTGTGTTTCTGTAGCCAATCTTGGAGTTCCTTTAATATTTGAGATAACAATCCCAGGAAACCTGGGTTTATATGATCTAAGATAACTTGTCCAAGACTCCAAATGGATCATTCTTGAAACTTGTCATGATTTCCACTTGCCATACAACTAAACCTACTATATAACAGATGAGAACCAAACTCTTCTCTTGATACACTATCATTGATTATTCAATCAGAGGTCATTTTGAGAGTGGAAGGAGGTATTACTAATATTTGTGTCTCAACAATTTTACTAACTGGTCATAGTGACAATTCTACTCTTTTTCAATGTTTCCACTTCACAAAGAAAACTAACTCTTGAATATATGTAACTCAGTGAAAGGGAGCCAGCTCCACCAGAGCTCTTCACAAAAAGCCTTCAATTCCTTCTTTGGAATGTTAGGGCCCATAAAGGATCATTTACTCCCTTTTCTTTTCTTCTTTCTTTCTTTCTTTCCTTCCTTCCTTCCTTCTTTCTTTCTTTCTTTCTTTCTTTCTTTCTTTCTTTCTTTCTTTCTTTCTTTCTTTCTTTCTTTCTTTTTCTTTCTTTCTTTCTCTTTTTCTTTCTTTCCTTCTTTCTTTTTCTTTTTCTTTTCTTTTCCTTCTTTCTTTCCATCCTTCTTTTCTTTTTCTTCCTTCCATCTTTCTATTTCTTTTTCTTTCTTTCTTTCTTTCTTTCTTTCTTTCTTTCTTTCTTTCTTTCTTTCTTTCTTTCTTTCTTTCTTTCTTTCTTCTTTTTTCTTCATTCTTTCCTTCTTTCTTCTTCCATTCATTCCTTTCTTTCCTTCCTTCCTTTCTTCTCCTTTTTTCTTAAATTTTTTCTATATATGAAGAACATGAAGACCAATATATGAAGACCAATCAGCAGTAACAGTTGAGAAAAATATTTCACTGAAAGTAACAGATGTCTCAAAGCCACTTTCTTTTCTTCATGAGGAGAATGCCCCTGGGCCTGGAAAATTGAAGATTTGGAAAGTAATTTTGTTTGATGCTTTAATCCATTTCAAACACAGACTCCAAAATGGAAGATTAAAGGCTTTTCCTTTTGCTATTGAGTACATTTGGTTTAGAAAGGTAAAAGTACGGAAGTGAAATGACTGGAGGGAACAGAACAACAGAATGAACAGAAGGAATTTACCTTTATTATCTTTTGAGTTGTTGAATAAAATTTTAAAAATGTTATTATGATGTTATGAGTGAAGTATTTTATAAAGTTTAAGAAACTGGGTCACCATATAATGCTTTTTCTTTTTTTAATATAGGAAATAGAGTTTAAATTACTCAAAGAAAAATGGCAAAAACAAGATTTAGAGATTAGTATGTATGATCATAGCAGCAAAGATTTAAGTCCATTTATTCACTCATTCATCACATATATTATTGTGTATCAACTATGTGTCAGGGAGTAACCTGCTTTCGATTCTGAAATCAATTGTACTCTGCATTTTAAATTGTGAACTGTCTATTTTCATTTTCTATTTATATTCAACAGGTCGTTCTTTGTGGTCCTCAACTCAACAAGCAGAACACTTTATTTTGCTTTTCATATTTGACTGGGCTTTTAATTATAATTTGTCCCTTTGAAGTATTGTGGTATGAACATATGTTTTCTTTGTTTTCTTCCTGTGTTTCTTTACTCTCTTTCTGTATGCTTGACCTTTTTCTGTTTTATAAATTTTGGTTTTGGGTGACACCAGACATTACACATTACTTACTCCTGGATTTGCAATCACTCAGGCTAACTTCTGGCAGGCTCCAGGGATCATATTGGGTTCTGGGATTGAATCTGGATTAGCTACATACAAGGGAAGCACATTACTTGTACTGGGACCTCTATGCTTCTATTTTTAACTTTTACCCTACCCAGTTTAGCAGAGAAAAAAATGCCTCAAGGGAAAAACAGAGTGTTAGTTTGTCTCATATATATTTTTTCTCAGAACATTTACCCACCAATTTTTGGCCCAGGGCACCTGTTCTCTAAATTTTTTCAAATTATTATATCTTAGTATTTTAAAATTGTCATTGATATTATATTAGGAAGGTTTGATTTTATACAAATTTATGATTTCATATTGAACTCATCTGTGATTTTTTTAAAATGTAGATGAATTGTACTTTTATATTTTTATTTGATAAAACATATTTAAATATCAAATAATCCATTGTGTTTCTGTCAAATAAAATAATAACTTGAAGTTATGACACTTATCATTTGACAACTACATTTTAAATAGATAATTATAACATAGTCATGCTGAAAACAAAGTGATAGGAGGAAAGAAATAAACCATGAGCTCATATTACCAGCAAGATGTTAATAGAAACCAGAATGAAAGATACTGAAAAACAAGTTCTGCAATGTCAGTGAGAGAGTGTTGAGGGGAAAGAGAACCATTAATAGCTTGTTTAATTTTAGAAAGTATCTTTTTTTCATTCTAAAAATATGACCATTTATCAGGTAGAACTATGACCTCTTAGTGTAAGTTGATAAAAGGAAGTGCTTATTGAGAGGTAGTTGCTATTAATCATTTCATGTCTGCTGAAAATGCAAAAATAATGTATAAAACAGATTAGCCCCGTTTCCTTTAGCTATTGAAAACCAAGGATGCATAAGTTATATAGGACATTACAATATGGTAGCACGTTGGGAAAGGATGTTCTGAGAATTAAATTAATGAGGGAAGAAAAGAATAGGCATGATCTCTAGACTTACTTTTTGTTATCAACATACAGCAAACTATCCTGATTACCTACAACAAAAATACTAACCCACCAGAGAGTGATGCTTTAATTTACCAAGTAAATGATAGTGAAAGTAGAAATACAAAATAACAGTAGAGGAATGAGAAGGAAACTTGGAATTATAAAATTTAGGATTTAGATTCTCAGACTCTGTCACTTTTAAGTTATATGGTCTTGTCATGTTACCCAAATTTCTACCTTGTCATTTATAATATGAGAATAATAACATTGACCATGTTAGACATTATTACAGGGGCCGGAGAGATAGCATGGAGGTAAGGCGTTTGCCTTGCATGCAGAATGTCGGTAGTTCAAGTCAGCATCCCACATGGTCCTCTGAGCCTGCCAGGAGCAATTTGTGAGCATAGAGCCAGGAGTAACCTCTGAGCTCTGCCAGGTGTGACCCCCCCCCCCAAAAAAAAAAACCAAAAAGAAGTTACTACAAAAAAATTTTAGGAATTTTTAGAAATTTTCTAGCAATGTGGTAGATATTAAAATAAAAGTTCTCACTTAATAGTGTTCCTGAGACTACAATAATCAGAGTTTTTACTTTGCACAGGGTTGACCCAGGTTTGATCCCTGGTCCCTTATATGGTCTCCAAAGCACCAAAAGGAGAAACAGGAGTGATCCCTAAATGCAAAGTTAGGAGTAAACCCTGAGCACTTTTGGCTGTGTTCCCAAAATAAGAAAAATTACTGTTTTGTGAGCTCTTCCTCAAAACCTCTGGGATAATAATATATCTTGAATTATTTATTGTAATATGTAGAATTACTTATTGCCACATATAATTTATGTAGAATACATATTTACTTTAGAGATATTTTTATAAAGAACTCAACTTTTATTAGAAAAATAATGTATAATCAACTATGGGTAAGATAATTTTATTAAAAATAGTCTTAGTAATCATCAAAAGAGTCATTAGTTATTTCTCATAGTGAAATGAAACAAAATGCATAAGGTTAAGGAAAAAGGAAATCAAATAAAATAATAGTCTTTGTAATTATGCTTTGTATTTCATTTACTGTTTGAATACAACAAAATATCAGTTTAGAATTAATCAGTAGGAATACAAGATAATTTGTGGTAAAAATTCATTTGTAGTATTGATTGGGTATTCTTTCTAGCTCCACAACTCTAAAGATTATTTGTAAATAAAAAATCTTCATTAACCTAATGTCACAGTCCATAATATCCTTTATGTATTTTTGTTTCTTTGTTTTGTTTTGGGGCCACACCCGGTGACTCTCAGGGGTTACTCCTGGCTATGGGCTCAGAAATTGCTCCAGGCTTGGGGGACCATATGCAACGCCCTGGCATTGAACCACGGTCTGTCCTAGGCTAGCGCAGGCAAGGTAGATGCCTTAGCTCTTGCGCCACTGCCCTAGCCCTTCTCCTTTATGTATGAAACTTACTATTTCACAGATTAAATTGTAATTGCTCTTTCTCATTCAACATTCTCACTTTTTCTTCCTTGGAAAAACACTTGCTATCACTTCATTTTTCTGTACCATTTCTCTGTGCTTGTTTTTACTACTTCATTTCAACTAGCTTTCTTTTTCTTTTCTTCTTTAATTTTAACACAATTGCTACAGTTCATATGACAGTTTATTTTTCACAGATAAAGTTGTTCATGATTGAGTTACAGTCATGCAATGTATAACAACCTTCACCAGAGTGTACTACCTGCCATGAATGTCAACAGTTTCCCTCTCATTCTCCCTAATGGCCGCTTTCCTCCTCTTTCATTTACCTGCCTCTGGGGAAGGCATTTTACTTCACTCTCTCTTTTCTTTTTTTGACATTGTGTTTGTACTACTGCTAATGAAGGGATGCCATGAATTTGCTATGAATCTCCCTTTTATATTAGACCCTTCTCTACTCTAATTGCACTCTGCTCTTTGTGACAAGCTTTCTACCATGGACTGCTCCTTTGAATCCTCATCTCTATTGCCTCTAGATATCATACCCACACTTTTTTTAAATTTCCTTATATCCCACAGATGATTGAGATTATTCTATGTTTATCACTCTCTGTCTGATTCACTTCACTCAGCATGACACTTTCCATGTCCATTTATGTATACTAAGCAAATTTCATGACCTCATTCCCCCCCCCCAAAAAAAAAACTACACAGTGTTCCATTGTATAGATATATCACAGTTTCTTAGGCACTCATCTGTTGTCAGGCACCTGGGTTGCTTCCAGATTCTGGCTATTGTAAATAATGCTGGGATAAAGAAATAAAAAACACCTTCAAATAGATTTTACAAAGATAACATCACCTTGATACCAAAACCAGACTGAGATGCCACAAAAATTATAGATAATTACAGTCAATATCCTTGATAAATACAGAGGCAGAGATCCTCAACAAATTCCTAGCAAATAGGTTCTAATGACTTATCAAGAAGGTCATATAGCAGGACCAAATATGGTTCATTCCAGAGATACAAGAATGGTTTAACAAACACAAGTCAATCAAGTAGAATTACTCCTCTAAGTTTATGTGAAATTATTACATCAACCACAAAAAATTGTTATACTTTTTTTCTTTTTTTTCTTTATTTAAACATCTTGAATACATATATGATTGTGATTAGGTTTCAGTCATGTAAAGAACACCCCCTTCACCAGTGCAACATTCCCACCACCAATGTCCCAAATATCCCTCCATCCCACCCCACCCTCACCTGTATACCAGACACCTTTGCAGTTCACTCATTCATTCACATGATTATGGTAGTTCTCTGTGTTGTTATTTCTATAAATGCACTCACCATTCTTTGTGGTGAGCTTCATGAAGTGAACTGGAAGTTCCAGCCCTCCTCTCATTGTCTCTGAGGATTGTTGCAAAAATGACTTTTATTTTTTCTTAAAACCCATAAATGAGTGAGACTATTCTGTATCTCTCTCTCCCTCTGACTTATTTCATTCAGCATGATAGATTCCATGTACATCCATGTATAAGAAAAATTCATGACTTCATCTCTCCTGATGGTTGCATAATATTCCATTGTGGATATGTACCACAGTTTCTTTAGCCATTCGTCTGTTGAAGGACATCTTGGTTGTTCAAGAGCCTGCCTATTGTGAACAGTGTTGCAATGAATATAGGTGTGAGGAAGGGGTTTTTGTATTGTATTCTTGTGTTTTTAGGGTATATCCCTAGGAGTGGAATGCCTGGGTCTAATGGGAGCTTGATTTACAGATTTTGGAGGAATCCCCATATCGCTTTCCATAGAGGTTGGACTAGACGGCATTCCCAACAGCAGTGGATTAAGAGTTCCTTTCTCTCCACATCCCCACAGCACTGATTGTTCTCATTCTTTGTGATGTGCACAATCTCTGTGGTGTGAGGTGGTATCTCATAATTGTTTTGATTTGCATCTCCCTGATGATAAGTGACGAGGAGCATTTTTTCATGTGCCTTTTGGCCATTTGTATTTCTTTTTTATCAAAGCGTCTGTTCATTTCTTCTCCCCGTTTTTTGATGAGATTAGGTGGTTTTTTTTCTTGTAGAGTTCTGTCAGTGCCCTGTATATTTTGGATATCAGTCCCTTATCTGATGGGTATTGGGTGAATAGTTTCTCCCACTCGCTGGGTGACTCTTGTATCCTTGGCACTATTTCTTTTGAGGTGCAGAAGCTTCTCAGTTTAATGTATTCCCATCTCTTGATTTCTGCTTCCACTTGTTTGGAAAGTACAGTTTCCTCCTTGAAGATGCCTTTAATCTCAATGTCATGGAGTGTTTTACCAACGTGTTGTTCTATATACCTTATGGTATCAGGTCTGATATCAAGGTTTTTAATTCATTTGGATTTTTACCTTCGTACATGATGTTAACTGGGGGCCTATGTTTGCTTTTTTGCAAGTGGCTAACCAGTTCTGCCAGCACCACTTATTGAAGAGGTTTTCCCTGCTCCACTTAGTATTTCTTGCTCCTTTGTCAAAAATTAGGTAATTGTATGTCTGGGGGACACTGTCTGAGAACTCTAGCCTATTCCCCTGATCTGAGGGTCTCTCTTTATTCCAATACCATGCTGTTTTGATAACTATTGCTTTGTAGTACAGTTTAAAGTTGGGGAAAGTAATGCCTCCCATTTTCCTTTTCCCTAGGAGTGCTTTTGCTATTCGAGAGTGTTTATTGTTCCAGATGAACTTCATAAGTGTTTGATCCACTTCTTTGAAGAATGTCATGGGTATTTTTAAGGGGATTGCTTTAAATCTGTATAATGCTATGGGGAATATTGCTATTTTAATTATGTTAATCCTGCCAATCTATGAGCAGGGTATGTGTTTCCATTTCCGTGTGTCCTCTCTTATTTCTTGGAGCAGGGCTTTATAGTTTTCTTTGTATAGGTCCTTCACATCTTTGGTCAAGTTGACTCTAAGATATTTGACTTTGTGTGGCACTATTGTGAATGGGATTGCCTTCTTGACTTCCTTCTCTTCCCTATCATTATTGGTATATAAAAAGGCCATTGGTTTCTGCGTGTTAATTTTGTAGCCTGCCACCTTGCTATATGAGTCTACTATTTCTAGAAGCTTTTTGGTAGAGTCTTTAGGGTTTTCTAAGTAGAATATCATGTCATCTGCAAACAATGAGAGCTTGAGTTCTTCCTTTCCTATCTGGATTCCATTGATATTTTTTTCTTACCTGATCGCTATAGGGAGAACTTCCAGTACTAAGTTGAAGAGGAGTGGTGAGAGCGGACAGCCTTGTCTTGTACCAGAATTTAGAGGAAAGGCTTTTAGTTTTTCTCCATTGAGGATAATATTTGCCATTGGCTTGTGGTAGATGGCTTCAACTAGATTGAGAAAGGTTCCATCCATTCCCATCTTGCTGAGAGTTTTGATCAAGAATGGTTGTTGGACCTTATCAAATGCTTTCTCTGCATCTATTGATATGATCATGTGATTTTTTATTTTTCTTCTTGTTGATGTTGTGTATGATGTTGATAGATTTATGGATGTTAAACCATCCTTGCATTCCTGGGATGAAACCTACTTGGTCGTAGTGTATGATCTTGATGATGCATTGGATCCTATTTGCCAGGATTTTGTTGAAGATCTTTGCATCAGCATTCATCAGGGCTATTGGTCTGTAATTTTCTTTTTTGGCAGCATCTCTGTCTGGTTTTGGTATCAAGGTGATGTTGGCTTCATAAAAACTATTTGGGATTTGGGAGTGTTCCTGTTTTTTCAATTTCATGAAAGAGCCTGGCTAGGATTGGTAGTAGCTCCTCTTGAAAGATTTGAAAAAAATTCATTAGGAAATCCATCTGGGCCTGGGCGTTTCTTTTTGGGCAGATGTTTGATAACACTTTCAATTTCTTTAGTAGTGATGGGGGTGTTTAGCTATGCTACATCCTTCTTACTTAAACATGGAAGGTTATAAGTGTCCAAGAATTTTTCCATTTCTTCTAGTTTCTCATGTTTAGTAGCATAAAGTTTCTCAAAGTAGTCTCTTATTACCCTTTGGATCTCTGCAATATCTGCCGTGATCTCCCCCTTTTCATTTCTATACGGGTTATCAGATTTCTCTCTCTCTCTCTCTCTCTCTCTCTCTCTCTCTCTTTTTCTCTTTCTTTGTGATTTTGCCAATGGTCTATCAATCTTGTTTATTTTTTCAAAGAACCAACTTCTGCTTTCGTTGATCTTTCGGATTGTTTTTGGTTTTCCATTTCATTGAGTTCTGCTTTCAGCTTTGTTATTTCCTTCTGTCTCCCTATTTTTGGTTCCTTTTGGTCATTTTTATTTTTGGTTTTTTTATTTATTTAATTTATTTATTTATTTATTTTTTT
>PVKC010036204.1:0-13293 GCA_004027635.1 Crocidura indochinensis
ACTTTAGATTTGGTATTCATATTTCATGTATTTTATATTTGTATTTATTTTCGGTAACACAGCTAGTGCTGTTCAGATGCTACTCCTAAGCTGAATACTTAGAGACCTTTACTCTTGGCTGATCTCTGGGTTTTGAAGTCAGGCATTCTATATAGATAACATGTTCTTCAGACATTGAACTATCTCTTCGTCTAATTTCTTTATAAAAGAATAAAGAGGCCTTTGAACAGAGCTTTCCTTTTCATTGCTATGTTAAGATGTAGTTCGACAATTTCTTCTTCCTGGACAAATTCTTTAATTCCTGTCCACATTTGAGCTTTCATATTTTGATATTCGCAAATTTTGTGTTGTAAAAGATCCTTGTTTTTCTTTATTGATTTCTTAATGTCGAGAGCTTCAGAGAACTATCCATCATCTATGTTATCACTACTTTATTAATTTATGTTGATATATCAATTTCTCTAAGATTCTCTGACAGAATATTTGGGGTTTCTAAAATGGGGACTGTTTCAAAATCACCTGAACCAGCTATTTTTTCAATTAACATAATGTATGATCAACTAAAGTCCTACAATGTCATCTTGCAGACTCAGTAAATGTTTCAACCATACTGCATGCATTTTATTCACTATTCATTCCTCCTTGATGCTCTCATGATTTCAAATACATATATTATGTCATAACTCATCCAAAGAGCAGCTAAGGAAATTGTATGATCTGTAGTTGTTGTGTCTATAGCCTGTCTGAAAATATATCTGAAGTAATAAGATTTACTAGCTGAAGTAATTCATTTTTTTCTATTATAGACTAAATAAATGAAGTTGTGCATGGTTGCAAAAGAAAAATATTTGGATTTTTGATCATGCTTCTAAATAGTAAGAATTGTATAACACATTATTAATAGTTGACATACTTTCAAAGAAATGATTAGCCAGCAGATCTATCAACTATTGAGAACAAAATTGTATATGTTTTAGTTATAGTGCTAGAAAAACACTTTGAAACAATTTATTCTTTAACTACATTAACATCAACCAAGAAGTAAATTTTATATAATTTGATTACAAAATAAATCTTCAGATTTATAAATTATGTAATCAATCAGATGTATAAAATCCTATATGACTCTGGCAGTGGAATAGAGCTTGAATAAACCCAAGTCAATTTCTAGGTAGTATTCACATTTAAATTAAAAACTGCCATAAGATTTAGGTGTGCAGGATAAAAGTACTGAATGTTATCTTTTCTTTCTTTCTTTCTCTCTTTTTTCTTTCTTTCTTTCTTTCTTTTTTCTTTCTTTCTCTCTTTTTCTTCTTTCTTTCTCTTTCTTTCTCTCTTTCTCTCTTTCTTTCTTTTTCTTTCTTTCTTTATTCTTTCTTTCTTTTTTTTGTCTTTTTTTTAGTTTTTGGGCCACAACTGGCTGTCACCTAGGGGTTACTCTTGACTCTATGCTCAGAAATAACTCCTGGCAGGCTCAGGGGAACTAATGGGATGCTGAAGATTGAACCTGGGTCTGTTCAGGGTCAGCAGCATGCAAGGCAGACTCCCTACTGCTGTGCTATCACTCTGGCCCCTAAAAATAGTGTTGATAAAGTTACCAACATATCTGCTAGCCTGTGAGGCCATCTATGATTTTCATACTGCATATATCTCCTTATCAGTTAGACCACTATTGTTCAAGAGTAAGAATTTTTGAAAATCACTCTTGAAAATAAAGACCATGTCTCTATATAACAATAACCAGATTTGTTTACTATCAATTAAAATAAAGATAAAATCAGTCTCCCTTCTGACAAAGACCAGACAGACTTAATGTTCCCTATAAAATATTCAGGTTTCCTAAACTCTTACTTCATTTCCTCTCCCTTACTTAACTTTGTAGTGACTCTCCATATGACGTTCTTGGTCTTCACATCACTCTTTGCAGCTTGAAACATAAAGAATCTTTTTGAACACTAACACTCCCAGTCCTACCTTGAGTATGAATATCCTTCATCTTTGAACTCAGAATTTCATGTCTTCTATCAGGAAACATGAAGCTGTGGGAAACAAATCTCTCAGCCTATAATAAGGAAAATTGAAATTTTTTCACATATTCTTGCCAAAATAAAGCTCAACATATTTTTGAGACATTTGAACTGATGCCAGTGCATAAACCAAAACATTAAAAAGTGTTTATAAATTATTTCAGGTACTTGATGTGCCTTAATGGTAAAATAGTGAAGAAATGAATATTGTCAAATTTTCAAGGAAGTTGTAAATAGCAGTATGCTTTTTATATGGGTGCCTGGTTCATCTACACATATATTTAACATACCCATATAGCATTATTCTATTATAACATTAAATTATTGTCACTACATTTATGAAGAGTACATGCAGTAATACATAAAAATAAAATGAAGGAACACTGTATATGACATATGAGAATAATTCAATAAATATTCTATACTGCTTTGGAGTTATTTAGGATCCTTCATTTAATATCTCAAGCATAGAAGTTTAAATCTATTAGTTTATTATACACTCTATGAGATTGACATTTTATTATTTGGGAAGTAACCTCTTATATATGAGTTCTACTTAGCTCAATACTAGCAGTAAGAGTCCATGTAATGCTGTAAAAATTTTCCCTGAAGAATTCATTTTTATACATCTATCTACAGTCAGTGATCTCTGATGAATACTTGATAATTATAGAAGGTATCCAAAATTGTGTGATTTATACTCTACACACACACACACACAAACACATAAACACACCAGAATAAATAGATCTAGTTTACAAATCTAATTATCTCAGTTTTCCAAACAAAATTTTCCTTACTAAAGAGTACAAAGGACTGAAAATAAAGTATTTCATTTTACATATTTTCCTTTCTCCTCTTTTCCCATGCATCTAGTTAAATTAAGGATTATTTTTATTCTCTTCAAGACTTTCAATTTTGAATACAGTTTTAAGCACAAAATTGCCTCTTTCCAGCATGTGAATTCTTACTCACTTTTTAAGAAACAGATCAGATGTCACTTCCTCAGTGAAGCCATGTAAATTTCTCAGGATAGTTAATTACTCACTTTCCATCATCCAAATGAACTTTGTATAAGTACTCTTATGTCACTAGTGATACATAATGTAGACATTTGTCTACATGACTGTTGTCTCTATTATCTGCCTTATGTTGGTAAAACATGTTTCTAGTTTCAGAAGTAGGAGAGGCTTGCTGTTTGCTTTGCCTTTGAACAAATGAACGAACCCAATTTTGTGTCAATTTTGAATTAAAAATTGCAGGAGGATTTATTTTTGTTGCATATTAAGTTTTATTTTGTGTAAAATCTTCTACTCAACACAGAAGATGGATTAAAATGACACAGGGAACAGAACTTCTAGAATCACAAAGAAAGACTTCATCATAAGTCCTACTCCTGGACCTGTGCAGATACTGAGATTTCTAGATACAGCAGTCTGATTTCATCACCCAGGATAGAGTAGAAGTCTTCCAAACACCACGAAAGCACCACTGGGAGAGTAAATGAACCTGAACGGAGTCTATAGTTAATCCCATGAAAATATACTCCAAGGGGGGAGAAACCCCACAACGCTTAGGCCAAGTGAATTACTTTTCGAATGACCCCAATATTTACTGTGCCAGTGCAGGAGGGAAAAAAAAAGGTAAAAAGGACAAAACATTTTTTATTTTTATATATTATTTTTATCTTCATTTTTATTATTATTTTTTTCTTATTTTTATTTACCTATCTACTTTTTGTCGATTTCTTTGTTTTAGAGTGGTTATTGAAGTTGTTGTCCCCATTTATATTTATATGATTTTTTCTTCTTTCGTTTCTTTTTTTATGTGCTCTGCCATGTTTTTTAACTCAAGACCATGGCTTTTTATGTGGTGCCTATCATTATCACTGGAGTGATCATTATTACTGGATATTTGACAGTTCTTTTTGTACTGTTGGGGTGTTCCACCTTCTATTTTCTCCTTTGTCTCTCAAACCTACGATGAGAGCCTCTAGAAGGATTCTGCCCATTTTCGGCATATTAGACTTTTACCCCAGTTTACTATTTTCCTCTTCTTCAAACAAAACCACATGACTTGAACTATCTAGTCCTGCCTACCAGTTAGAGGGGGTAATAAGGGAGACACCAAGACCAAGACTACTAAGTAGTAAGCTAGGTACAGAGGGGACCACATATTCTAGCAGCCCCAGGGAGTGAGGGAGGAGGATATGGGAGGTAGGACGAACACGGAGGTGTAGGGAGGACAAATCGGTGATGGGAACCTCCCTGATTTTATGTAAATATGTACCTATAACATTATTGTCAACAATAAGTAAGCCACTACGATCAAAATAAAAATTATATTTAAAAAAATCTTCTACTCAAATCCAAAATTCTCAATAACACATCCTGCCATGTACCTTGTATCTGGATATTTCTTCAGTGCTATACCATGTCTTATTACATCACTTCCTTCAAAATTTTTCTTATTGGTGTTTATCTGAAACATAATTTAATATAAATTTATTTTAATCTTTTCCATACTTTTTAGTTCTAATAGCTTTTACCTGTATTAAGTATAAATTATAATATATTTTAATATACTGGTGAATTACAGAGATATGAAGGTCAAGGATGCATAATTTTTTCTGAGAATACTCCTTTAGGAAATAGAAGATGCCAGCCTCACTGAGCACTTAAAATAATATAAGTCCCAAAATAAAAAAAATAGAAGAAGAAAGAAAATCCAAAAAGAAAACCGGGGGGCAAAATATTTTTTTCAAACATTTACTGAGCACAAACACCATTTTCTCCTTTTAGTTTCATATTAACTGAGCTATTAGGGCTGTCAATTGCCATGAAATTAAAAATGATTCTACATGTCAAACTCAAAAATTGCATGCAATATATTAATTACTAATAGATCTCTGATTCAGTCAGCAAGTTTCCTATGTTTATTAAAGTCACGTAAATGGTTTGATGAAAGTGCACACACAATGATATCACTGGTTTGTTATGAATCACAGTGAATCACTAGAATACAACCATGTAGTGCTCTACAAGGAGGTTTGTAGGATGGGGTGAATAGTATAAAGAATGGAATCTTTTCAACATATTAGGCCAGTGAGATTTTACTCCCCAATGAGGCACCTCAGAATAGACCGGGTAGGAAAGCCAAAGGGTTTTAGCTTCCTCTTTTCACCTCTACCAATTACGTGACAACATAAAAAGCCATGTAGCAATTTTATACCACCTGATTAAAAACAAATATAAGACTCACTAGTTAAAAATATGACTGGGGTATCTGAAATACTACTTAAAACTCAAATGAAGATGAGACTCAAGTGCCTGACTGCCCGAGCTTTTCTGGCCAATGACATTAACTACTAAGACCAGATCCTCAGAACTCATAACAAATATTTTTACATCACTGTTTTTCCCTGAGTTTTACATATTGTACAAATTTATTGAGAGAGGAAAAAAAGTGAAGGTACTTAATTTGCTACATTGAAATAGATTTTGGAGTGAATATGATGCAGATTTTATAGCTCCTCCCAGAACTTGGATGATCATGTTAGATTTATGAGCTCACATAATGTTTTATCTCTTAGTGAGTCAGCTTTTTTCATGAATATAGTTGAATATATAAATACAGTTTCTTAATACATCCTTAAAAGTCAACAATTAATAAAATAAACAGAAGGACATGCTGTAAACAGTTAATTAATTTGTGTGTTCTAGTTAATTTAGGAAGAACATAGGGGGATGAGGGAAGGGAAGAAAGCTGGCTGTTTGTTACTCATCCTGTGAATCACTGTTTGTGTGTCTAAGATACAGATCTTTTGTGCGTAATTCGTAAAACCAAAGTCTTAAGATCTTAAAGGAAATGAGATTTCATAATTTTTATGAAACCTTATTATCATAATTAGAAAACTATATTGATATTGGAGAAATTTAATATATCAACTACCACACTTAGGTATACGTTTAAAAGGAACACTTTTTCCTCCAACTTGTTATGGTTGAGATTACATTATCTATTTTACAAAAGGTAAAAATTACTTAGGGGAGCAGAGATAGCTCAGCACAGCAGAATGTATGCATTGGATTAAAGAGATCCACCTCAGTATCACATGATTTTCAAAATACAACCAGAAGTTCAGGCACAGAGCCAGGGTAGCTCCAGGAATATTATTTGCTACAGCCAATATGTAAAAAATAAACAAAATTACATTAAAATATAAAAAATCAGTTGGGTCTCTATTGATCTGTATGTAGATTTTTCTTAAATCTCCCAAAACACTTTAAATAAAAAACCCTATTGTTTGAAATTCAGCTATTCTACCATTTAAAAATATATAGATTTATACATAAATATATATGTTTATACATTCAGAAACATGTAGTTAAAGACTTTATTTGGGGGAAATTATTTTTTCTAATATGTGTACGTAGGTAATCAAAGGGGGGAATCAAGGAAAAACCTTACCTTTGGTTGCTTTTAAAATGTTATTTGGTAAATTTTGCTCTGCATTTTGGACAGTGTTTAGGCCACAAATTCTTTTTTTTTTTTTGGTTTTGGGGTCACACCCGGCAGTGCTCAGGGGTTACTCCTGGCTCCATGCTCAGAAATTGCTCCTGGCAGGCACGGGAGACCATATGGGGCACCGGGATTTGAACCAATGACCTTTTGCATGAAAGGCAAACGCCTTACCTCCATGCTATCTCCCGGGCTCCTAGGCCACAAATTCTTAAATTATCAACAGAAACTTTTAGTCATAATCTTTAATTATTTTCTCAAAATAAAAATTGGAGGTCTCGACACCACCCATGATCCCCTTGCCATCCCTCACTTCATTTCAAGTTTGTATGTGTCAGAGAAATTTACACACCAGTCTCTCCCATCAACCCAACTCTTCCCAAATTTCAGACTTTAGTGCATACATAAGAAGACATTTAAAGTTATGCATATGTCTCCAGGAAGGTTGAGTGGGGCACATCATTCTCCTAGAAAATATACAGCTCAAAACTCAGTTGAACAAACCAATGAATTAGTTTGCAATATTTTTATCATACTTAAATACTCTCATTTGCTTAGGAAAATAGCCTCTAAATCAGATATACTCCTAGTTACTTTTCATAAAATCAGTTCAATAAATCATGTTCTTAAACACCTTGAAACTCCAGCATTCCAACCCACCAATGCAAAGAACAATGGGGAAACTAAAGGAGACACCTGTGGTTGGGGATATATGTAGAGAAATCTTTGCAAATTTACAAGTCCACAAAAATACCTGATTCTCATAGATGAGGACCTAAAAGCAACACTCAATGTTTTAGCAACAGAAATCAAAGACTCCCTAGTCTGAAAAATTAAGCAATCTATAGATAACCAATTCAAATCAACTCATATCAGAATGAGAGAATACACACAAGCAAAACTAAAGTAACTAAAAAAAATTAAAACATGTTAGCAAGTCATAATAAAATTACACAGTTAGTGAATCAAATAGATGAACTTGAAGAAAAATTAACAGCCAGCAGTGATTTAGGAAAGTCCAAAAAATTGCAGAGACAAAACATTAGAATAAAATGTAAGGTGCTTAATGAAAAATAACAAAATTAGAAATATACAAGTAATAGGAATATCATAAGGGGAGGAAAAACTGAAAGGGGAAGAACAATTAGTGAAGGAGATAATAGCACAGAATTTTCCCTCTTTCTGGAAAGAGGCTGCTGTACAAATTCAAGAGACAAAAAGAGTGCCAAACAAAATAGAACTTAACAGAACCAAGACAGGGAGTAATCCAAATGGCAAATAAATAAATAAATAAATAAAAGAAACAAACAAACAACAAAAATAACACAGATAGAGATGGACTTTTTAAAGAAGTAAGGGTGAAGAAAAATCTCGAGTATAAATTTAAAAAAGGAAAATTCAAACCAGATCATTCATGTCAAACCATGCAATGAGAGTGAAATAGCATACTCAAATGTCTGAATGAAAGAAACTTTCAACCTAGAGTCCACTACACAGTAAAATACTCATTTACTTGGAGGAGGATGTTAAAAATATTCTCATACAAAAAGTGCTCACAATTTTTGAGCTAACAAACCAATGATAAACGAACTACTCAAAAAAAAAAAACAATCAAAGACATAAACCAAGTAATAAATTGTAACAACTCTACCTACTATAATATTACAACAGCCCTTTCTGTCAATAGTTTGCTTAAGTGTCAATGAACTAAACTCCGCTATGGAAAGGCACAGAGTAGTGGGTTGGATCAGGAAACAAAACCCAGCCATCTGCTGCCTGCAGGAAACACACTTAAAATTTCAGGATAGACAAGGCTCAGAGTAAAAGAATGAAAAACAATTATGTAAGGTACTGAAAACAAACAAAAAAAGGCGACACTGCCATAATTATATCAAAACAAATTTCATTCAACCTCAACAAAATACTAACAAAGATGGACACTAGTATTAATTTGAGGAAGAAAATACCAAAAAATACGAATTTTAATCAGCACTCATACATAAAATGTAGAGACAAAAAATATGTAAGGCTTTTGCTCACAAATCTAGAGAAATATATGAATGGAAAAGTGATAGTTGTGTGAGATTTCAACATGCTATTTTCACCACAAGACAGCTATCCTAAGCAAAATACTAGCAAAGACATAAAAGGCCTAAATTAGAAACTAGAAGAACTAAGACTAATGATATAAACAGGGTCTTTCATCCTCAAAAAGTCTGATCATTTTTTATTTCTACTCAATGTTCATACGACTGTTTGGTCTTGGTGCCCTCCATTATCCACCCCACCCCCCAATTTGTGAGGCATAACAAGATGGTTCAAATTATGTGGTTCTGTTTGTAGGTTAAAGAAAGAAGAAAGAAAAAAGGGCAGGGGGATTCAAACAAGCTAAAAACAGAAGGAGTCCTTCTAGATCAGACTTGAACACCAAACCTAAAGCCAACTACAACTGAATCGATACCCAATCTACAGCAGGCTAGACACAGAAGGGACCACTTATACTAGCAGCCTAGGGGGCATAGGAAAGGCAATATGGGATGCATGCTGGGAGCAGGGGTAGGGGGAGGACAACATTGGTGGGAATGCTTCTGATTCAATGTCGCTATGTACCTGAAATACTACTGTGAATGATTTGTAATCTACTTTAGTAAAAATAAAAATTATTTAAAAAAAGTTACTGTAAAAAATATGCTTGCATTAAAAACTCAGTATAGGAGGAAAAACAAAGAAAATTCTGAATACACAATCTTCTCAAGTCTATGTGGATACTTCAACATAATGGAGCACATTTTGAACACAAGACTAAGTTACAAAAAGTCACAAATATAAGAATTTTACCAAGCACCCTAGTAGACACAATATCACAGAAAAAGATTGATTGGGGAAACAAAAGATGTGGAGGAAATCTCACTCCTGGAAACTGAATAACAAGCTGCTCAACAACAGCCAGATCAAAAAGTAAATCAAGAAAGAAATAAAGGGATATCTTGAGATGAATGATAATGAAGAAACAAATTTTCAAAGCATATAGGACCTGCAAAATCAGAAATTAGGGGGGAAATGATAGTAATACAGCCCTACATTAGGAAAGAAGAAAGAGACAAAATCAACAGACACTTTAACCATCTGGAAAACCAACAGAAAAGGAACCCAAATGTAAGCAGAAGAAAAAGAAACAATAAAAACCAGAGCAAAGGGGTCGGAGAGATAGCACAGTGGCATTCGCCTTGCAAGCAGCAGATCCAGGACCTACGGTGATTAGTTCAAATCCCGGTGTTCAATATGGTCCTCGGTGCCTTAGATGAGCTATTTCTGAGTAGATAGCCAAGAGTAACCCCTGAGCACTGCCGGGTGTGGCCCAAAAACAAAAACAAACAAACAAAAAGAGCAAAAATCAGCAATATAGAAACAAAATGAACAATACAAACAATTGTTGAGACCAGGATCTGGTCTATTTTTTTAAATAATATATTTATTTAAACACCTTGATTACAAATATAATGGTAGTTGAGTTTTAGTCATGTAAAGAACACCCCCCTTCACCAGTACAACATTCCCATCACCAAGTTCCAAATCTCCCTCCTCCCCACCCTACCCACACCTGTACTCTAGACAGGCTTACTACTTCCCTCATTCAGTCACTTTTTTATGATAGTTCTCAATGTAGTTATTTCTCTAACTGCACTCATCACTCTCTGTTGAGCTTCATGTCTTGAGCTGAACCTTCCAGCCCTCCTCTATTTTATATATGATAATTATTGTAAAATGTCTATTTATCTTAAAATCCATAGATGAGGGAGATTATTCTGCATCTATCTCTCCCACTCTCTGACTTATTTCACTCAGCATAAAATTCCATGTACATGTATGTGTAGAAAAATTTCATGACTTCATCTCTCCTGATGGCTGCATAATATTCCGTTGTATATATGTACCATAGTTTCTTTAGCCATTCATCTGTTGAAGGGCATCTTGGTTGTTTCCAAGGTCTGGCTATTGTAAAAAGCTCTGCAATGAAAATAGGTGTGAAGAAGGGATTTTTGTATTGTGTTTTTGTTTTCCTAGGGTATACCCCTAGGAGTGGCATAGCTGGATCATATGGAGCTCAATTTTCAGGTTTTGGAAGAATCTCCATATCACTCTTCATAAAGGTAGGAATAGACAGCATTCCCACCAGAAGTTAATAAGTGTTCCTTTCTCTCCACATCCCCACCAGCACTGCTTGTTCTAATTCTTTGTGATGTGCGGCAGTCACTGTGGTGTGAGATGGTACCTCATAGTTGTTTTGATTTGCATCTTTGATGAATAGTTATATGGAGCATTTTTTCATGTGAATTTTAGCCATTTGTATTTTTTCTTTGACAAACTGCTCATTTCTTCTCCCCATTTTTGATGGGAATAGATTTCTTTTCTTTTAAAGTTCTGTCAGTACCTTGTATATTTTAGATATTAGCCCCTTAACTGATGGGTATTGGGTGAATAGTTTCTTCCACTCAGTGGGTGGCTCTTGTATCCTGAGCACTATTTTGCTTGAGGTGCAGAAGTATCTCAGCTTCATATATTCCAATCTGTTTATCTCTCCTTCCACTTGTTTGGAGAATGCTCTTTCCTCCTTAAAGAAGCCTTTATTCCCAAAGTCATGGAGTGTTTTATGTACATGTTGTTCTATATACCTTATGGTTTCAGGTCCGATATCAAATTTCTTTTTTTTATATTTTATTTTAACACCTTGATTACATACATAATTGTGTTTGGGTTTCAGTCATGTAAAGAACACCGCCCATCACCAGTGCAATGTTCCCATCACCATTGTCCCAAATCTCCCTCCTACCCACCCACCCCCCGCCTGTACTCTAGACAGGCTCTCCATTTCCCTCATACATTCTCATTATTAGGACAGTTCAAAATGTAGTTATTTCTCTTTTGTCTAAAAATTATTAAAATTGCAAGAATGTCTTTCATTTTTCTTAAAACCCATCTATGAGTGATACCATTCTGTGTTTTTCTCTCTCTCTCTGACTTATTTCACTCAGCATGATAGATTCCATGTACATCCATGTGTAGGAAAATTTCATGACTTCATCTCTTCTGACAGCTGCATAATATTCCATTGTGTATATGTACCACAGTTTCTTTAGCCATTCATCAGTTGAAGGGAATCTAGATTGTTTCCAGAGTCTTGCTATGGTAAATAGTGCTGCAATGAATATAGGTGTAAGGAAGGGGTTTTTGTATTGTATTTTTGTGTTCCTAGGGTATATTCCTAGGAGTAGTATAGCTGGGTCGTATGGGAGCTCGATTCCCAGTTTCTGGACGAATCTCCATATCACTTTCCATAAAGGTTGAACTACACGGCATTCCCACCAACAGTGGACAAATTTCTATTGGGAAAGGCTCTAATGCTGCCCTGGTGCCAACTTGCTCCAGATTGGGTTCTTATGACAACCTGGTGATTTGGAATCAGAAACAACTTGCTTTCAGGGAAGGTTTCTTTGCATAACCACCTAATGGTGAGATGAAACCAGGACACACTTCATGATATGCTGCCTTTTTCATAAGATCTGTGTAAAAATTAAGATATCTATTGAAGCCTGACCAGACAACCATGACTGAGTAGAACTTTTTCTGGGACCATGAAGAAAGACTTTGGAGTTAGAAAATTTAGTGTTTCCAGAGCCTATGTTAGGTCTTATGGTAGGATGCTTCATGGATAGGGATATCCTGATTTTAGACCAAAGGTTTTTACTTTATATTTTCCCCAACTTTCGCATCTATGCAGAAAACCTGCTACCACTTTTTCCTTTCATATAGGGCCTCCAGATTTTTTCATAGACTCTTGGGAGACTAATTACTTTGTTTTACCTTGTCTTTCTTCTTTTTTCTAAAAAAATAAGAAGTGGATCTTTCGGCTTGGAGCTGGAAGGCAGCGGATGGGTCGCAGCCGCAGCCACTCCCCACAGAGGGACCGTAGGCGGTCCCGGTCCACTTCCAGGGAGAGGGACCACAGACGCCGAGATAGGTCCCTATCCAGGAGAGAGACCAGAGAAGGAGCCGCTCTCGATCTCCACACAGAAGAAGCTCCAGATCCCCAAGACGGCATAGATCTACATCTCCTTCCCCTTCCTGACTGAAAGAAAGAAGAGATGAGAAAAAGAAAGAAACAAAAGAAACAAAGAACAGCAGATTACTGAGGAAGATTTAGAGGGTAAAACTGAAGAAGAGGGGTCGGGTGGTGGCACTGGAGGTAAGGTGCCTGCGCTAACCTAGGACAGACCGCAGTTCGATCCCCCGGTTCCCCATATGGTCCCCCATGCCTGCCAGGAACACTTCTGAGCGAATGGCCAGGAGTAACCCCTGAGCGTCATCGGGTGTGCCCCCCCAAAAAAATAAAACTGGAGAAGAAATAGAAATGATGAAGTTGATGGGATTTGCCTCCTTTGATTCCACAAAAGGAAAAAAGGTAGATGGATCTGTAAATGCCTATGCCATCAATGTGTCCCAGAAGAGGAAGTACAGGCAGTACATGAATCGAAAAGGCGGATTCAGCAGACCTTTGGATTTCATTGCATGAGAATTACTAAAGATTTCTTCCCCTCACCTTGATCAGAAGAGTTGATTTTGTATTTGTATTTGATAGACATCAAAACAGGATCCCAGTCCTTCTGCCTTGTAAAGTAAGAAAACTTTATTTATGAAGTGTGTAGTTCACTTTACTTGCCTCAAGAGAAGAAAGGTTAGTCATTTT